>JASSUY010034617.1:0-40358 GCA_032466535.1 Forpus xanthops
TCTTCTTCAGGCTGAACAGCCCCAACTCTCTCATCCTATCTTCATAGGGGAGGTGCTCCAGTCCCCTGATCGTCCTCATGGCCCTCCTTTGGACTTGTTCCAACAGTTCCATGTCCTGTTTATGTTGAGGTCACCAGAACTGCACACAATATCCTTCCAGGCGTCACCAACACATCACATCCACATATAGAAGAGAACCCCCTCGATAATTCACGTAACATTGCAGTAGGTTAACAACTCCCTGAAAACTATTTCAACATAGATAGACAAAGTGCCTTCTTGTACCCAAATTTCTGCAGAAAAAGTATTTTCTACATCTCCATGCAGTTGTCTTAACACCATCTTTTATTTGCAGTACACTCCTACAATGACCTAAACCAGCTGGCATATGCCACTGTGTGTCATTGTGTCTATGAATGAGGAACACAGAATGAAACAGAAAGAGAAATCTTCATGACAGCTGTTGATGAGTTATTAATAAGTTTTAAAAGGAAAGGGAATAGAACAGTGAAGTACTATTCCAAGAAAAAAAAAATTAACGATTTATTTGTTAATTTAGAGGCATCTTGCTCTACCCTATCAACAGATTTCTGAGAAACACAGAAAAATTAGGGAGTGGTTACTAAAGCATGAAAGCTCAAATTTCTTTACTGTGAAAGTATATAGCAAGCTTCAAAACTAGATGACAAGGTTCACTTTAGATTTGAAGGTTATTTTTCAACCTTATGTGTCAGAGTAAGAATAAGGATTCTATGTCTAGAAAAAAATAGGTAGTGAGCTCTGTATTATTAAATGGTAGTTGGAACCGATATCAGATGATGGGTGAAATTAATGAGCCTAGTTTCTTTTACTGGTTTTGACTTGTGGCTTTGCAATTTGAAACAGTACAAGCTCTGACAAAATACAGCAATTGGAGCATTTGAAAGAAATTTTCCTTTTTTTTTTTTGTTTTTCCTATTTTTTTTTCTACACAGATTACCAGTTGCCTGACAAGGTATGAGTTTCTATGATCACTGTAGGGTCTGTTTTTGCTGGCCATTTAAAAGAAATCATAGAAATATCATTATATCTGAACATCTTTCTACATCTTCTGTGGAATGAGAGATAATACAAGTATTGCCTCAAAAAGTAAGTAGGACAGAATTCAGCGCTGAATTTTGGGACTCATGACTGAAGATTAATTTGGCATTTTTAGCAGACAACGAAACAACTATAGGAACACCTGGAGAATGTTTGCTTGGTTTCAGCAATGACTCTTTCACTCTAAGTGCCAAGAAGCAGATAATGATAATCCCATGCCTTTCCTTCCCACCTCCCTGCGCTCAGTCTTCTCTCTCCCACCTCACTAATGATCAATGGATTTCCTCTGAAAGGTCAAGTATGACTTGGGCACGTTTTAAACAACTTTCAAAAGCATTTGAAAAGTAGCATCAAAAAAATGCACACTGCAGAAGTTATTACATAATTTGTTATGGACTTTTTTGGTAATTATTATATTCCTTATTGGATAACATTTTGAAAGAGCAAGGATAACACCTTAGGCACAGAAGCATATGGCTTTACCTCAGTTCAGTGTTAGGCAAAGTAACATCTGATCTTCTAAAGATCCATTTCTTCCTCATTGTACATGGAAGTCAAAACAATTAAATACTCAAGTAGTATGCCTTTTTTGTACACAATTCGTAGACTCTGTCATCATAGAACATAGCTTCTAGTTTATGTGTGTTGTGATGGAAGATAGTTAAACCTGACCTGATATATGAGCTCAAGTGCTTCAATTTTAAGGTAGCTGACTTGAAGGCATCTTACAGGAGTTTGAAGGCTTAAGTAACATTTAGAAACTAATAATTTTGACTGTGAAAAGATGAATGGTAGTAGCTCTTTAAAACTTCATCCAAAATAAAAAATGGCATAGGAACAGATCTTCTGACCTTTACAATACCTTTATAAAAGACTTCTTGGGAGCAAATACTATTTGCATACATTGGCTATTGATATTTGTATTAATTTTCTCTTTTGTTTTGTCACTTATAAGACAGACACCAAAACCTGCTGCTGTATATCAAAAAGAAAAAAAATCAGAAAATTCTGTGAGGAGCAGTTATGAGGATTATCTTTGTTGCATTCACTACAACACACCAAGGACAGTGACTTTCCTTTTTACTTGCTTCTTTTACAAAGGGCAGACAGCTATATAATCTAAAGATTAGACACAATACGTAGATTAAAGACTTGCCAGCCTGAATAGTCTGAACATGGCCAATAACACAAAAGTAAGAAATCTTACAGCAGCAAAACTATGAAAAACACAGCTCAATTGGAAGACCTTTCTGAATTATTCTCAAGCTACTGGACTGCTCTCTATCCTGGAGTATGCAACTTTCACCACTCAAGAAACAGCTGCATATGAATACAACTGCACATTTTTCCATATAGAATCATAAGATCATAGAATAGTTAGGGTTGGAAAGGACCTTAAGATCATCAAGTTTCAACCCCCCTGCCATGGGCAGGGACACCTCCCACTAGACCATGTCACCCAAGGCTCTGTCCAACCCAGCCTTGAAAAATAAAATATAGCATTTAAAATGATAGCATGTGCTGCAAAAGATCTGGCTGAGTATGGTCAAGACGGTTGTGTCAAGCCCTGCTTTGAAGGAGTTTTTCTTCTTGAATATCATCTGAATACTTCCATAACTGAAGTTTATTTCTATATATTTAAATTTACATAAACATGCTGTTGCAACACCAAACGACGTTGTGCTCTGCATGTCAGTTATCATCGGTTACTAATTTTTCATACCATTTTTAGAATTTATGCCTTTTAATTACAAAACTTCTTGGTTTACTTTGCAGGTGGAAGGAAACAGACACAGTAAGACCTCAAAATTCAGGGTATTTTCCCTTCATTCTATATAATAAATGGGACTTTATTTTCTTGCATAATCCTCTCCTTGAAAGAGTTAAAGGACAGTAATAGTAACTGGGAGGCTTATAACGCTAGGAAAAAAACTGTGCAAGCACAGTTCAAATAAACAGGTTGTATTCAGGTTAAAGTACCGCAAATGCAATAAAACGTTTTGGTATCTAACTCTCCTATTTTTCCATCCTTCAAAATAATTCTGAAATTTTAAGAAGTCATAAAGAAGAGAAAGGAAAAACAGGTCAGCAGGACGGAACAGTTTCAATGTACTTGTTTTTAAACAGCATAAAATAAAGATAAAATTGTTCCTAGAGTATTTAGTAATAACCTAGAAAAACAATGCCAGTATTTTCTGTCTTCACGGGGTCTTCCTGAATTTATCTATTATATTAAATTACTTCTTGGTACACAAGACTCAAACAAGAAACTCCTGGCTACAATTAGCAGCAGTTCAGAACTGCTGTTTAACTTCATATTTTTAATGAATTTCAGCATACTGTTATTAGCAGCTTTTTAATTACAATTGTTGTATACACACATGCCAGTGAAATGAGATACTTTGCAGTCTTACAGTATTAAGGTTCTTAAATCATGCCAGTGCAGATGTTCCTAATTACTTTAAAGCACAAATACACAAATCAGTTGTTTCCAGATGCAGCATAATTCAGTTAAAGCAGTTTTTACAGTTGAAAAAAATGAATAATAGATAAGTGTAGCTATGATGGTAACTTGTTAGGAAAGAATTATGTATAGTTTACATAAGAGAAGGAATTCAAGTCCATCTGAGGCAGATAAGAAGCTGTGATTTGTCTGAGGCAAACATAAAATACTGCCAAATGAAGGTGACACTATCAAAGACACATCAAAAACTGACAAAAGCATTTCTTTCTCAGCAGCAATCACCATTTTACAAACCCACATTACTGGGACTTAGTTTTTGCAGGTCATCGTGCAGACTTTTGTTTTGGAGAGTTTTTTGTTTAAGCTGCCAAAAGGATTGTAACTCCACCCTTACTTAGCATTGTTTCTTGAGTAAACAAATAGTAGGTAATGTAATACAGCATTAAATCCACATAGAAGCTGAAGCACACAAGCTGTGGATGCAGGCAGATCCTCTCCATAGGTAATATCTCTGGTAGGAGCACCTTATGCACCCTTTCTTGTTGGGCTCTGGGCTTCCACAGGTAATAGTATAATGCCAATGTTTCTTCCAGAGCAGCATGTCTTATAATGCAATTAGCATGTAGATATATTTTCTTTTCTATATGAAATAGTAAAAAAGGTGGTCATTTAACTGATAAAATACAATATATACAACCATACACTGTGTGAATAGACTTCTCTTCTGTATTGTCTTTAAAAAATTGTCAGAGTGATGGGATATATAGTAAAGTTCCATCTCACAGAAATTAGCTACAATAACACAAGGCATTTCTATATGCATTTGAACAGCTACTAAATGCACATAAAAATTAAGACTATACATTTTTACTTATATTTTTATTTAGATTATGTCAACATTAGGTATATGAGAATGTCTTTGTTTTGATCAAAGCTTTACAATAATATTAAGCAAGACAAAAAAATAAGAGAAAGAAGATTGGAGAAATGCAGCATAACCAGATATAAAATATGAATTTGAAATAGGTTCACTCTACCTTGAGTCACCTGTTGGATGGCTAGCATCACCGCAGAAATAGTATCAGGAATCAGATTTTCCTTCCAATTGTAGACAGGCATCCAGTTCAAGATGGGCAGCCTTCTCAAACACCAGGTTTTGATATCTTCAAAGCGAAAAGCCTGGATCTTCCTGCAGACTGTATTTCTTTTCCTTTTTGCTCCTATCATCTTTCCCAGCCCTCAAAAGCAGTTTCTCTTTCAGAAGAGTGCACACTTGAGGAATCACCCTGCTCTCTGTCAGTCTCCAGTTCTCTTCAGAGATTTTGTAGTTCCAAAACTATACAGAAAAAAAACCACTATGAATAGAGGCACTTCAGATTTCTGCAGCTGCTGTCTAACTATACTCAATAAAAATGCTTATTAAATGCTCAACGATATAAACAGCTACATGAAATGTAAGAACTGTTTATTTCAAGGATCACATTTTCTGCTCTTTGCAGAGTTTGGTCCAGTCTCACGTTAGTTTGTGATTCTTTCCAGTAACCTCCCGCTTTATATTCACTGTAATGCTTGTGCTTTTGGCCTCAGTCCAGTGGCAAAATGAGGTATTACTGAGGGTGTGTGTGATACAGGCTGGGCTATGCTAATATGAGCAGGAAGTGCCCAGAGGAGCAGGCATCTCCCTGCCAAGACTTGCCTCTTCTGGAAGAGCTTTTCTTGCCACTCCTGGAAGGTATGAAATCCTCAGCAACCCTGAGGCTAGCAAACTTGTTTTAGTCCCTCAATGTTGCATCTTCTAAATGACAGCAGAAAGCTCATTTATGTAGAAAATCAGAACATCAGGTAGCAATAAATCCTGCTGAAAATACACATATTCTCTCTGTAGAAGAAGCCTCAGACAAAAGTGTAACAAGCTCAAAGCGTGGTGAGGACTGCAGCTATCAGCTCCACATGTCAAAGTACTGAAAATTCTTGAGATGACCATTCTTCTTCAAAGCTACTCCTTTTTGCTCCGGGTAGTCCACCCAGCAAAGGCTCTCTCAACAAAGACAGTTCACCAAGTAACTTCTAACCTTGTAATATATCGTGCACCTTGTGTATGATACAAAGTGCTCAGACACAAAGTGATAAGACCGGGCAAGAACCTTAAAAGTTATTAAGCATTTAATGCTTTGCCTGATACGGAGCAAGGACACTGGCTTTCCTCCAAGTTTTTTTGTATCTCTGAATAACAAATTTAAGTTAAAGTGTAAGACCCATCATATACTTAAAATGTCTTCCCAATCACTATTCTGCAGAGGGCAATATTATTTTTTTTTTAAACATTTCCCTTTATTTACGTAAATTACTTTATATTTTATTGTTTAGTTTCAGATGAACAGAACTAAAGCTTTGTCCATCAGAAACAACTTCAGAAAACTGAGACATTGTTTCCAGATGCAATACGGAGAACAGCACAAGGGCACATGTTACGCGCTGTTGTGTCTGTTGTAAGTGAAAAAGAAATAACATTAAAAGATTGCTTAAGGCAGATCCTCACTTTTAACTATCCCAAGCATACTTATTCTTTGCCTTGGCAATCCTTTTAACCATGTACATTTTTTAAAGAACAGAAGAAACACAACACAGATTTCTCCTTCTTACTTCTGTTAATGAGAATAAACCTCTATGCATCAATTCCTTTTTTCATTTTTTCTTTTGATGTGGCATTTCTGGTTTGGGTTTTGTGTGTGGGTCCCTGCTTTTAGCTCAAAAGTGCAGTTCATAATTAAGGACTTCAAGGCTTTTAGGGCTACCAAGTGTTTCGCAACACAGACCTTTCCCTACTTTCAATAATCAGAAGTGGACAGGAATCTTTCTGGCTACAGCAGGAGTTACTCAGCTGTCAGGGGCTTCTTAGCTTATATAAAATGTTCAATACCTCTAACTATAATAGCATTTACTGGGGCAAAACCAAAACATGTCTACACATAGATAGATATGTATCAAAATATGCATATGTACAAATACCCAAATATGGGTATTATTGTAAAAGAAACTGGTCCTCTTTTTTTTTTTTTTTTTTTTAAATTATGTTCACTAGAAGCTCTGAAAATTATGCAACAGTGAAAAAAAAAGGCATAATGAGACCAAAGAACCATCTCTAAACACTCAAGAACAGATTCTCCATTTGTCAAATTTTTCACATTAAAATGTTGAGGCTGTTTGAAATAGTCTGTAATGGAGATTTTACCACCTCATATTTGCAGAGTCATCAATCCCAGATTAGTATCTGAACTCCTAGGATTAGCTATATCAACAGACTTTTGCCCCTCACTGACAGCAAGGGATGGTTTCTCTCTATGGGTGTGTGCATGCATGAATGCAAACATCTTATAAATAACACTTGAAAATAAGCCCTGCTAGATACAGACGAAACGGCACATGCAAAATCTTTGGGAAGTCTGCATTCATGTGGTATTTGTGCTGAAAATTTGGTTTACTCCAACAATTACTTTGGTGAGTAAAAAAATTGCATTATCATTAAATCTGGAGTTGATAACATCATCAGTGGTCTTCAAAATCATTGTTCCTTGTAACTTTGAAATTAATAAGTACCCCTAGTTAGCAATGACAAAAAGCAACCCTCCAGACAAAGAAATCAAAGATTTTAAGGGAAAACAGGCACAGGCATTCATAACAGAAAGCCTGACCCTCCCTACACAATAGTCCAACATAAAAATTTTAAAGAAACATGAAAAAGACACTTTCCCAAACTACACCAATAGCCAGAAACACATACTGTGTCACGCATATGCAATGTTAGAATGTTTTCACATCAGGAGGTTTTCATTAACCTATCAATCTATAAACTCCCAGACTATGCAGACTTTTCACACTTCAAACTGTACCAGAATGCACCTGAGCTACCAGAACTATGAGAAGCTCTCCTTTCCTAAAACAGGTGTATAAAAGTTTGTACTCTGGAACACCAAAAGGTAAGCAAAGGAAACGTTTGGTTTTAGACATTTAAGTGTATTCACTAACACATGGTGCTGTAAGGTTAGATGTTTTACAATTAGCTCTTTTGATGATCTTATATAAGTAAAGCTTATTTTCAATAGATTAGGCAATTGTTTTTTTCTGGGAAACACACAAAAGTATGATTCTAGTAGTGTATATATGCACAAAGTTAAAAAGAGAACAACCATAAGTCAAAATTTTGAATACAGATCCTATATAAAAAGCAAGAATACTGCATCATAGATAAGATCTGGTGGGCTTTTCAAACCTGATTTATAGCAGGTTCCATAGAAATTATGTGGGCATAGAAATGTGAGGACACTCTATTTTCATCAGCTCCCCTAACATTTACATACATTGGGTATCTACATGTATGGTGGATACATGGAGGTAGGAGGTCTGATTCTCTGGCTCTTGCCTCAAAAGATTAAAAAAATAACAATAAAAATACAATCTAACACCTTACTCCAGCTTAGGCCTCAAAACAGAGCAAATTCTGGCAAACTCTGAGATAGAAGGCCTGACCTTCACTTTATATGGAAGCAGCTTTGACAGGAAAACACTGTGCTCTTGCTTGAGAACTGCTTTTAGTCTCCATATAGGCTGTCAGGAAAGTTCAAGAACTATAAGACATAAACTTCTGCTTACATATGCTCAAAGAAATTAAGTTATGCATATCTTGGGCAGGCATAGGTGCCATGACGGAAATAATGTGACTTGCTCTTTGCAAGTTTTCTTGGAAAGACAGATCACTTACTGAATATCTGCAACCATCCAATATTAGACCAATTTGGCCTAACTAAACCTGTATTCTTGCTGATGCGCATCATTTGCTCCCCAAGAACTTCTGGTGCATCCAAGTCACTTCTCCACATCCTTCCACCTATTTTCAGTGGGCAAGAAAAGGTATGTGCTATTATTAATTCAAAGCTACATGCACATTCCTGGCTGGCTGGCCACTGCCAGAATATATATATATATATGACTGAGCTCTGAATATGTACTGAATATATAATGATTGAATTTTCTCACCTATCTTTCAGTGGAGAAAATAATTTCCACTCATCCTTGCTCTCTATCCTGAGCAACAACCTTTTTGAACTCATTTTTGATACTGCTGTCTTTCTTTCAAATACAGTTCACAAAAGATAAAGGATTAAAAGGATACTTAGCTGAAAGAATTAAGAAAAGAAGACTGTCAAAAATCTTAGTCACAAAAAGCTTGTGAGTTTAGGAAAGACAGGTGAAAATCCAAGAAAAATCCTATGAAAAATTCCATGTATGTTTGACAAAGTTGGATGGGAATGGAAATCAGATTTAAAATAAGGAGTGATAGGTACTAGTTCAGAAAGACAAAAAAGCGCATCTCGTACATCAGAGAACACAGCTCATGGGAATATTACACAATGTACTGAATGATAAGAGATTGCTGACAAATGGAACTACGACAACAAAAAAAGAACAGTAACAAAAATACCTTAAAAAAAGCATCCCAGAAGTTTAAGGATTTGTAAAAAAAAAAAATAGATTATTGATCACATGTATTTCATAAACCCAGCTGGGGTAAAACTGCAACAGTCAGCCACAGAGGAACTATACATTTAAATATGCATGTTATTTCCTACTGAAATTTAATGAACTTCCCCCTCTAAAATTCTGGTGCATTAAAACCAAACATAATTCACGAACTCCAAAGCTTGTCAATACACATTTCACAGTTTTATGCAATACATTTATTTTCAGTAATACCTAACTTTAAAAGCACTTGTGATTTCAATCATCAAATATTTAAATGTGGACCTAAATTGAAAAAGATAAGATTCTTACCCTTCACAAAACAGATTAAGCTAAAATCTCCATCCCTTCCTCATGCAGGACGTTTAGGAGCTGCTATGGTAGCACTAATAATTCTTTTGTCACAGAGTGATCCTAATTATCACGAGATAAAGGTGAGCATCCAGGCAACACAGAAGTCAGACCTAACTCAGAAGGTTTGGACTTTAACATCTCCTTCCAGCGCCGTTAATGATGCTGGGCAGCAGGAAACTGTGTGAAGCAACACTGACATCGAGTGGCTTTGCTTGGTATTTACCACGCAGGTGCTGATGAAGAGAAAAACTTTAAAACTGGAAACCATGTTAACCAGTTTTAGAACATTTAAAATGAACATAAGACCCCATTAGTGTCCATCTTTTTTTTAAGAAAGCATCTGTAAATAAAATGTATTTTTTCACTCTATTTTAAAGTTATTTCTTGCAGCTCTTTGAATGTTACTTAAAATTTACCTTCAAAATTGTAAAAAAATTTTTTTTTTTCTTTTTAAGCTGGGATAAATGTCACAGAATGGACTGGAAACTGAAGTTTATGAACTCATACATTTGCAAATGCATCTTCATAGCCACCATACTGAATAAGTATATACATATGCTGACACTAAAGACAGAAATATCTTGTGTAACCCTTAGCCTTAACGTAGATTAATGTGTGAAATACAGATCTGTTTAAAGTCTCAACATCAAAAACACACCTTGAAAAAAATGTTTAAATCGCAAACATCAAGTTTCTTCATGTTGGTTCACATACCCAGATGTTAAGGCAGAGTGCATAAACCAGGTTTTCTGATTACTGAATGCACAAACCAGCCTGTAAGCCACGCAATGGAAGGAGAACTTCTTAACATTGTAAATCAACAGATCCAGACTTAAGTGACTCCTTCCCTTGAGCATGCCTTGCCAGTTAGACAAACAGCAGATAGGTCTAAAATGTAACTGTGATAGAAAGTGCAATCCCCTGTTCCCAAGCCATCAAAGGGTTCATATGTCAAGTTACTTTTTACCTAAATTGATATAATGGTCTCATTAACCAAAGAACATTTAGGTACTCATAGATTACTGTTTGTCCATGAGAGAATTATCTGGGAACAACTATCACAAAATAAGCATTCCTGAAGAACTTTATCTCCAGATATCCTTAGAATTATAGAATAATTTAAGAGGGGAGGGACTTCTGAAGGTCATCTCATCCAAACACTACATCAAAGAAGGGATAACTGCAAAGCCAGATCAAGTCACTCAGGAGCACTTTTCAAATCTCCAAAGATGAAGATTCCACAAGCCCTGGGGACAAACTGCACTTGTACTTAACCCCTTTGCTGCGTTTTTCCACCCCTATGTATTCAACCAGTATTTGCCTTGCTATTGCTTGCAAGCACTGCCTCTTGTCCTTCTGCTACTCAGCTCTGACAACAGGCTGGCTCTGTTTTCTCTATTACGTTCCTTTACTTGTTCCTCAGACATGAGACTCCCTTGCTTCAGCTCATTTTCAAGTGGACTCAGAAAATAAGGCAGTCTTATTAGAAAAATAGCGTAGTTATATGGCAACATATTAATCCAGATCTGTAGGTTGTCATAGTATAAATCACAGCAGTAATAGATTTTACAACACGACAGGAAATACAGCCATTCAAATAGGAAAGATTATGAAGTGTAATAATTAAAATTTAGTATGTAAATATCTAGTAGCTTGCTGCCTTCAGAGACAGCAAACTGATAGAATTCCAGGACAACAGCCAAGTGAATTTCATGGAAGCTGCGGCACAGTTAAAACAGTTCTTGAAAAACCTGATCTAAAAGTATTAGCATATTCACGTAGCCCTTTGTTTCTTCATTTTGATTTAAAATACTTGAAAAGGTATTTTATAAGACTACTACCTTCTAATGTGCATACTGCACTGAAAATTTCATGAAGAGCTCGTGAAGAATACACAGCGCGTACTAAATAAAAGATTTTCAAACATGAGCCCAAATGCTCTCTTTCACCAAAAATGTTGTTTGCCAAACTGACTTAATAATCATTAGCAAGTATACATGAAAGTCTAGTGTATTGTACAAAATACTACCCTTGTGGCTACGAAGTTAGAGACAAGAAAAGAACTTCTGTGCTAATTCTAATAATATCTAACATCAACTGGTTCCAGAAATAAGTCTGAAAGACATACAGAGGCATAAGAACACTATTTTTCTAAACAACTTGACTACTAATAAAGGTAGTAACCTCAAAAAACTCACACAACAAACAGCTGTACTGAGATACCTTGCTTCTATAAAAAAAATCTCATCCTTTCTTGGGACTTTGGGAACTACACACAAAACACTTCAATCTGAGAGAAAGTATTTTAAACTACCCCAACATGCATCCACAACTTATTATAACAAATTAATTCCAAAGTCCAGCAGTTACATTATAAATAAGTCGAAGTAAATCCACCCGTATACTTGCCAAGCACTCTGAAATCAGGAGCCTTGTTGCTACTTCTCCAGCACTTTGTTTCAAAGTGTTGTGAACAAAACCAGCTCAGTCTGTGCCTGGTAAATCAGAACACAGTGTCTTGCATGCCAGGTAATTAAGAAGCCATGAAAATGTATTAAAAACAACCGTGCTTGCTCTTTCAGAGATGGAATCAAAGTGAACCCAGTATTTTATTAAAAGTTCCCACTACACAGATCCGTATTCCCTGATTCCCAAGACAAGATCAGTTTTCGTTTGCATACAAAGTACAGAACAATTGAGACGACAACCCAACCAATTGCAGCTACTTGCACGTTTTGTGCAACTCTGTGCGCTTTATGCAACTCTTTGCATTTTATACAACTGATTATGTAAAAAAGTAATTCCATGTATGATCAGATTTGCATGGCCTGGACTTTATTATCTGGACATTTTTGCTCTTATTGTTATTGGTCTGTAACTACTGCAGCTCCAAATCTGATGAAATTGCCACCCTCTCTTTTCCTGGTGAGGGAGCACAGACAAATGAGATGATTGCTCTATACTAATGCTCTCTCCTAAATAATTCAAAGCCTGCATTTTTAAGATGCATTGCCAAAACAGAAAAATATTGACTAATTATGTGCAAATCTTTCAAATACGCTTTGGAAAGTAATTACAAAGCTGTGCTCTTCGTTGTGCATATGTTTATAATTTTATTTATAAAATTTAAAAATCTTTTAGAATCATTTCCTCAGCCTCATTTTCTGTAACCCCATAAACAAAGGAAACACAAAGCCTACATCTTAATGAAAAAATCTTAATGAAAAAAAAAACCAAACAAAACCCAAGTCTGAGAGATTAAACTAATTCTCATAGCAGTTATGGAAAGATTTCTCCTGACCCCAGTGATTGCTTAATTGACTGTGAAGTGCTTTGTTAAATACAAATGCACTTGAGCATATGGCTGGACAGTTTGCTGATTCAGGTGCTTAAGCAATTGTTTTTGTTCAGTTCCTTATTTTGACAAATGTCACAAAACATTTTCTTTTGCCATTTCCTCTCATAGTTCTTTTTCTATTGCTACTTTTGAAATCTAGACTCTTTAGTTCTTGTGTTAATTTTCCCATTTCATCCATTAGTTTATTTCTTTTCCTCCTTTTATGCAAGATTTCTGCATTCTGACATTCAAACTCCAAGCAGGCATTTCCTCACCATTAAAACCTGTCCCATGTGCTCAAACACGCTGATGTTATTATTTACTGATGTTTTTTTCTGCCATAGATTAATTTTGCACTTTCTCAGTTTAGAGTTACTTCCCTGAAATGAATCTTTCATTCAGAAGCTTGCAATATTTGTAAGTTAGACATTAGGAAGAACAGTACATAAAATAAGGCATATATAGCACAGATTTATTGTTTCCAATTGCAATTACTTTGAGTTTATTCTGCAAAGCTGAAACTGCAGTAGAATTTCACTGAAGGGAAGCTTTCTCTAATATAAAAGAATGTTTAAAAATATCTTTCTTTAAAACACATTTTGGGAGTGTACCTACAGAAAACCTGCTTACCAGAATCAAAGAAACTTAGATGAATTCAGAGAGTGCTTTTTCAGACTTCAAATAAATATGTTGTGCTTACTTACACATTTTGAATGAGAAACGAAACTAATTTCACCTACACATACTGACACCAGTTTGTTACACTTGACTACCATTTCAACCTCCATGGACAGAAGAGTTCTGTGCATGGTCCTCTTACATTTCAGATGCTCTCTGGCAGCCCATAAAGGGGAAGGAGGAAACGTTACAGAGAAGTTTATGGGTAAGTAAAGCAGTCAGACACATGACAACTTTCCTTTATGCAGCCTGTAAAAAACTAAACAGGAGTAAAGGGAACGCACACTGGGAGACCAAAGGTTTGGGCAGCTGTGAGAGCCAACATCCTCTGCTACACCATGACTTCATGACTTCATTTTCCAGCTCTTCTTTTACCTCCTGTTCCTCGAGCTTAGGCCCCAGTGTCTGATAAATGAGGGCCTGGTCTGCCATCAAAGACTTATCTTCATGCATAATTAATAGCTACCACTTTGATGTTGCCTTATTTATTTGTACATTCATTTGTAAAGTGTGTTATTTAAAAAGTCAACACTTTAACACAATGTCAGTAACACATCACACAGGAAACACTGTAAACCTTGATGCTACAATGAAGTTGTTTTTGAAAAGGAAAATGGGACAAACATTTCAGTGTTAATTAGAATATCTGTCTTTAACAATAAAACTATTGGTCAGGAATTATTTTTTGTATATAAATTACAGATAATTTTTGAAGTTCTACAAAATTCTCTATGTATATATACCCAAGGTCTTTAAACAAAACCTGTATGTGGCAATTTCTTCCTACGCATAGACAAAGTTTGTGCAAGTACCCACATGAACATTTGCCACGTGACAGCACTTGCATAAACTTCAGTAGTATATTTTTCTCATCTTCATAAATGGATTTTGATATATGCCCTACCTAAAGGAAAATCAATATACCTATTACGTAAATTATTTGAAGGTAGAAACTAAAATCTGTGGAGGTTCTCTTTAATTTTTTTTAACAATTGGCCTTTCTATCATGCATAATGTTATAACTTACACTAAGCAGCTATGAAAATAGTCTGAATCTGATCTTCTGATGTTCGGAATTACAACCTGATTGCTTTCTAAAGACCCTTAAAAGGAAAGCATAACTAAAATCTCCCAACCAACTCTGATTTTGTCATTTCCATACATTTAAGCATCTCCCATACACTTCTTAACATAATGTTAATATGATAAGGATATGAATTTATTACACCATGCTTACAGTTTTATTTTACCTCAAATAAAAAAAAAATGTTTTTAAACCACCCTTTTGCTGAAATGTTCAAATTCAGGAAGGTGACAATTGTTCAAAGATCATGCCAAAAGTCTCTAGAAATGTTTGAATTTCAGCAATCTTTCTTCCTAAATAGAAAACCTGTAGAAAAAAATCTGCACTTGTTTATGGAATTTTTATGTATGTATTTACTCTTTAGCCTTACAAGTACCTACTATAGGAACAGTAAATTCAGTAGAATTATTTCAAAATAAGTAACTGTGGGCCACTCGAAGCTTACTAAGCACATCCTTAAACCAATCCACATTGAGAAACCCACTGAAATTGCTACTTATACACTTAAATTAAGGAATATGTTTCCTGCATCAGCTTTGTCTTTGTAACATCATGATAATTTCTCCTGCCTAGAAAGGTGGTAGGTGCACCATTCCTGGAAACATTCAAGGTCAGGCTGGATGTGGTCCTGAGCAACCTGATCTAGTTGAAGATGCCCTGCTCATTGCAGGGAGTTGAACTAGATGATCTTCAAAGGTCTCTTCCAGCACAAACTATTCTATGTTTCTATGATAATAACTGTAATTTCAGAAGAGAATGAAATGTCTTAAATAACCAGATCCTTAGCATAAAAGGAAGTAACATTAATGCTTCCACATAAAATCATCCACAAGAGTAAAAACAAAGGCAAGAATAGGAATATAGAATTTCTAAAGATAAACTACTTGACACTTTCTCAATGTTTCCCATGGGGTATAGGAACTTCTTTGAAGTTGTTTAAGAAAAGAAAAACCAAAAACTTCCAAACATTTGAAACCTGATCTTTTTCTTCAGTTTTAAGATTTTATCTGTTTCTACATTAAGGGATCTATATGTCATATTTCAAAAGCGAATTTCTGAAGTAAGGAAAAGTAGGACTTATAATGAAAATGCTGAAACACATTAGAAGTAACACTTTATGCACATCTAAACATTTTCTGCAATTTTAAAATTTGAACCATAAGTCTCTGAACTGAAAAACTGTTAAACACAGTATCACATCGCAATACATGGAAGAAGCCAGTCAAAAAGCAATCATATATCAATTGTTTATGGTTTACTCAATAAAACTCTAAGTAATATTTAAGCAATGTCATCTGCTTGATCTATCTTTTGCTGGAGTTTAAACAGCCAAAACACCACCATTACAGAGTAATGTTGGAATAATTACATATATGACTAGATTACTACTTCAGAATTAATTTTTTTCTCCATCTGGTGTACATTTTATTTTGACCACAAATTAAGTACTATTCTAAGAAACTAATTAACAGTTATTGTAAACAATACCAAAGGGAGTAATCTGATTGATCTACTGAGTGCATTCCTTGCTTGCTCTATGGCACAGCAACCTGTCCATGACCATGCTGGATAGGAGCACAGCACCATCTTTGTAAGTAGCAGGTGTACATTTCATATTTTCATTTTCTTCTGAAAATAACAGATATTGTATATACTTTTTGAAGAAAAGCCTCTAACACCAATGTTTCAAAATCACTTTCTACAAACCTGTACCACAAACACAGCTGAATTCTTATTCTGTCAAATATCCTGTAAAATATTCGTTTTTTTCAAATGATTTAGAAGGCACAAAGGCTTACAAGGGCACAATTTAAACTCAGATTTTGTGTTCAAGAGTAATATTCAAATGCAAAGATCCTTCGGACAGTGACCACTGTTAGCTGCTGGGTCATATGCAGCACTGAGTGAGGAGCAGACAGGAATGCTGCTGCAGAAAACAAGTTTTCTGAGACCACAAAAATGAATTTTTAATTTAGGAAGAAGCAATTCATTGATTATATGTACTGCAGTACAATACTAACTCCCTCCTTGCTGCACTCTAAAAGGTGCATATATACCTTCACTTCCATTCTGTAAAAGCATCAACCTGATGAGCTGAACAAACTGCTTCAGCTTATTTCAGAAACACAGACACCAGCCAGCCTGTGCCACCTGGCTTCATGGCCAGTTCCTGACTATGCATATAACCAGCAGTGGTTTCAATCCTGCGCAGCCCAAGGCTAAAGGGACAGGGTAGACAAACAAGGACACAGTGGTAACAGAGAAAGACCACCCTGACTCCTGGCAGTGGGCTGCAGCAACCTTCTGCACTCTTTCCCCACCAAGGTCCGGTTGTTTGATGCATCCAGCAACTTAGTCACTTCTGACTGCCAAATTTGAGGTATTGTTAATATTATTCTCTATTCAACATTCAGTTTAATATCTTAAAAAGCCTAATTCTATTTCTATCCATAGCTAACATACGAACAGATTTCAACTGGCTAAGCAGGGGTTTACACTAGATGATCTCAGGAGATCCCATCCAACCGAGACTGCTTTGATTAAGAAGTTACATAAGAAACCAAACAAACATTAAGTCCTTCAATGAAAAGTACTGTAAGTCCTCTTATTTAGGATCATCCAGAACCAGAAAAAACAATAGAGCTTTAAAATCCAAATACTTAAAATTCATTTACTTCCATAGAAATGTGTGCTTATGCTGAACAATACACATTCAGGACTTCCTGTTTCTCAATATTGCACATCCAAATGCTTCTTGGAGATTCTCTTTCCTATTGTATGATTCATCACATTACAGACAAGCCATTTAATCTTTATGACCTTATTTACCATAGCAAATTGGTGGCCTGTATAACAAGCACAATTAATCACCTGTGTTCAAGTGACAGCATAGAAAGAGTAACCATTAATTCACAACAGCTCATAAAAATTAGGTTTACATAAGAGCACACCCTTTACAAGTTATAAACAAAAACTAAGAGTAACCACAAATAGGTTACGATATCAGGCCTTTGATCTAAAGACATTCGTCTTCCCTTACACTCACTAACATACAGAACTTAAGCACTGGTGCTCCAAAGTGACTGTGTAGCCATGACTAAAATGGCAGCTGTGCTCCCTTTGAAATCCTGGAGTAAGATATTGCTTCAAGTTGTTACAGAATGTCAAAAAGTAACAAAAAACAAAACATGGATCTTCTTTTCCCAAAATTTAAGGTTTGAAATACTGTTTCTATTTTTTTTTTTAAATTGCTCATCTGATTTCGATTATGGAATCCTTAAAAAAAATATAGCAAACTCATAAGCCCATCTTGCACAATGGTTCTACAAAACCTGACCCAAAGGTCAAATTGAAAAGACGTATATTATTGGTGGGTGAAATGTAATTATCTCATTTGATGCTAAAATGCATGAAAATATCCTGATATTTCTCTAAATAACAATAACCTCCAAATGGAAAATGTAGATTAAGACACAATTAGGTTTTTCTGCTATTAATGAAGATTCTCAGTTCCTATCACCACCACGCTGACTCCCCTCAGATGAGAAAAGATAGCAAGAAAAACACCGGAACGAAAATTTCCTCTCCCAAACAATGTTGACAGAAATATATTAAAAATAAGCCCCCTGACAAACAATGAAGTTCTCTTGTTCATTGCTTTGCTTCCACGAGTTACTGGAGGAACTTCAAGGCTGAAGGTATTTCTTAACCTAAAATCTCAGCATACTGAATGCAGATCTGCAAATGAAATAATTGTATATTTACTCTTATGAAATACCGGTTTTATTTGAACACATCCATAGCAAGACCAGTCATAGGTAAAAGAAAGGAATTACATGTTGTCTTTTAGTACTTAAATAAATTACAGTAACACATTAAGCAGTAAAATACCTATTTGCCACTTTGCCTATCTTACCAAGCTTAGTTGTTTTTCACTGACTTCATTCAGTCTAACCTGGTGGGGTAAATTTTGCTTGCATGGTATAATTCATGGTATAAGATTAACAGTACCTATTTAAGATGATGTTTGCCCAGGACAATGTTTTATTGCTGCTCAGCTAAACAAGTCAGCTAAAGTAATTACAGCTATGAAGTTCCATTTATTTTTCTGTAATGGGACACTTTAAGTCACACACATTTGGAATGAGGCATATCCACCTCAGTCTCTTTCAAGAGTAGTGTTTTAACTGCATTACATCGTTCAATACGGGGTTGAAAGTTCATTATCCAACACCCAAATCATTTACTCCCAAAACTCTGTTCTTCAAGAGGATCCAGAGAAAAGCTAGGATTATCAGTGCTACAGAAATCAAATATATGTGAAAGTGTGTCAGGAGGACTGAATGGCTGACAGAGATGGCAATGGAATTTAGGACCTTCTGTTTCCAAGTCACTCTTTCATTATGTACCCTCTGAGTAATAACTGAGAGCTGTTACTCCAATCTGACATTAGCTCCCTGGCCTGAGTCCATATACTCATGAATGAAATCCACATTTTGAAAAAAATCATCATATGTTTGGGACTCTTACTGGCAGTTGCAGCAATAAGAACTGCACGTGCAGAGAAATCATTAACTACTCTGAGATGGAGAAGCCCTTTCAGAAGGGGTGAAAGGCATAAAAAAAGGGTGATAAAGGGGTGTTGCTTACGTCCAACTAACAAAGCATTTGATGCCACATAAAGTCTGCCAGAAACACTCCATATTTTGTGGGGACTATTTACTCTGTGACATAGATTAACTCAGGGTGAATTACAAAAGTTCAAGGCATCAGCTGACAGAGTGCTAATGCTCTGTGATAAAGTCCATTACTACTGTCCCATTCAGCCTTACATAGCTTTCACCTAATGAGGTGCAAGAAATAGAAAATGCTTTAATGGGATGTGCAGCTGCTGCTAAATTGAAGGTGCAATCACAGAAAGATCCTTGCAAATACAAATGAAAGTAACAAACTGAAACAAAGGGTGTGTTGCTTACCATCTGCCCAGGGTGGTAAGAAGACCCCTGCATGGGGTGTGTTCACAACCACCATGAGAGTCAATCTCTATCAAGGACAGAGGTGAAACAGGTGAAATTCTTCAGTAACAACTTTGACAGTGGAAAATCCTAAACAAATATCTCACTATGAAACAGCAGGCTGAACTGGATGAAGTTGCAAAACTCAGCTCAGACTGAAGAAGCCCTCAGTGACAAGGGACCCACCAGCTGAAGGAAACACACCGAACAAGCATCTGCACTGCTCTGAGCTGGATGTTGGAGTAGGGAACCACCAGAGATCCCTTCAAAACTAAAATATTCTACTAAAATTGTACTTCATATTTCCTCATCTGTTTTGCACTGCATTTTGGAAAAGTGTGATCAGTTTTTATATTTTGCAGACCAACTGCTGGAAGGTACTTGTGCAGTTTTAACATGTGCTATTGAGGCCACTGATACCTTGTCAAGATTTTTTTGCCCAAATTTGAGACCCACATTCCAACCTCACATTCCACCACTTTATATTTTCATTTTTGCTATTTTAAAAATAAATTATTACATTTACAAGATTAAAAGATATTTAACATGTATCTTCAAATACTTGGTTGAACAATCCTTGAAGAACTTAACTGAATGAGAAGAATATCATATGCTTTGCGTACCAGTAATATGTTCAGAACTGACTCCATAAATTGCTTAACTATCGTTTTTAGAAAACATACTGAAAAAAGGTACTACCAAATAAGTGGATTTTTTTATATACATACTTCTAGATGGGGTTTTATGCCCATGAGCAGATGAGTGATATACAGAATCATAGTTTCTTAACTTAAAATGTAATTCGAGTTACTCAGAATAGTTACGGGTAATCTATTTCCCAGACTTCTGTATTTCAAAAGCAAATGTTTGTGAGATGTACTATATACAAAATTTGAAGTGAAGTTGCTTCTAAAATCGTTAAAGCTCTTTAATTAATGTTTACTGACAGCTTTATTCTTGACAATATATAATTTGTACAGCACTTTAAAAAATGTAATTTGACTTTTATTTGAAAATTTAGAAACAAGAGGGGTTTCACTGCTAAGACAGCCTACTATTAAAGTCACTCTGTGATTTGCACTGAAACACAGATAACAAAATGAAAGTACATATAGAATCAGTCAAGTAGAGGGTATTTTTATGTGCTGATCTCAGATATTCTGATATTTTTTGGGTTTTAAATGGGCTGAGTTTGACAGTTTCAATCTCTCCAGTAAATTATCACTCAAGTGGCAAGATTAATCTAGTAGAGCAAATGAGAATTAGCTGTCTGATTAAAATATGAGAATTATTTATTAGGAGCATGAGGGGACTATGAGATCCAAAATTTTTGCAAAGGAAGAGGAGCTTTAACTTACTATGCTGCATGGAACATCTGCTTTTATTTCTTTATTCTTAAATAGCTTTTTAATTTGTAAAAACAGTTGATGTAAACTGAAGCAGCAAAACTGCTGCAAGACAGGACCTTAGGTTAAGGGAATTACACTGTAAGAATAATGCACTGTTTTGAAAACAAGTCATCAGTCATTGGTCTTCTGAAGACTATTCAAATATCCCATTTACTATAACTAAAGTAATCCAAACCAACTACTGAATTCTTAGATAATATATTCTAAGAAACTGCAGATCATCTTTCTTCCTGATGTATTTCTATGCTGCTTTTTCTGATGTTGTTCACTCACCCAGGTGAGCAGGAATGCAACTACAATAGAGCAGATGGAGGTTATTTTTTTCATCATTATAAAGGCGCATTTTGCATCATTTTTAGTGATCAGTTGTAGATCTTTTTTAAACCTATTGCTATAAATAAAATTAAAGATCTTGTGTCAGTGCTTTGTGAGAAACAAAAAATAAGTTTTGACAGACCAGCAAATGGCATTAGAGATCTTTAGTAATTTCTTTAAAAAATTAATTGCCTTTGATATGTGTAATAGTTAAATGTGTACACAGGAGACAAACTAAAATGTCCCTCCCATCTCCTCACAAGAACATTTTTTGTATAGAACGTTATGACCTGATTATTTAGTATTTGTTGAGTTATCGTTATATTTAAAGTGCTTAAATTAGGTGCTTAGCAGAACATTTTACTCATACAATTAATTGTCTTTCTATATTCTGTAGCAGTTGCAGCTAAAGCTGCCATAAATTAAGTCACCAGTAAATACTTGCATCTCTTGATTATTTTGCAAGGCAAATCTTGTTCCCTTTGAAACTTACGGCAGAATATTAATAACTTCAGAAGGTCTTGGAGCTGACACAAGAAGCTGTTTTCAGCATAAGTGTTCAGCATGGAAATTATCTCTGAAGTAGCACATTAAAACTGTGGTTCCTGACTAATTTTTTTTCTGTCCTTTGTTGTTTTGGTTTGGTGGTTTTTATTGGTAGCTTCTGTGGAAGTATTAATGCCATCTTTTAATTTCTAGCTATTTAAAAGGTCACAATTTCTTCTAGTGTATTTCATTAGACATTGAGGATGAGCTTTCTCATCTAGAAATTTCAATTCTTTAATTATTATTCCAGAAATGACAAAGGTGGTTTTTAACTGTTACTAATTAAGATTTAGCTTTTCTTAATTGATTCAGCTGGGTAAATTTAGCCATGCTAAATAGTTAGTCATGACTTACTAATACACACTTTTGGTTGTGGGACAATCATTGATGTTTCTGCTGAACTGGGAGCAGTTATTCAGTGATACCCAGCTCTTTACTCGACAGGGACTTCCCAATGTGAGGAAACACTTGTGGCTGAAACAAACATTGCTTTGTCATGATTTTACACTGGGAACAGCTGTCTCGGGGTAGGAGCTGATGCAACTTGCTTGAACTGGTTTTGTCTGGGATAGAGTTGATTTTCTTTATAGCAGCTGGTATGGTGCTGTGTTTTGGAGTTGTGACCAAAACAAAGTTGTTAACACAGGGATGTTTTAGCTATTAACTGAACAGTGCTTGCACAGCATTAGGCTGACCCAGATTGACCTCTGAAACATCCCATACTGCAGAACACTGCTCAACAGTAAACCTAGGGGTATTTTTTTGCGTTACTTTCCTTTGTTTTGTCCTTTTTCTCTTACTAAACTATCACAATGCATGAGCTTTCTCGCTATTGCCCTTTCAAGTGTCTTCCCCATCCGGCTGGAAGGGAAGAAGCAAGTGACCAGCTGTGTGTTGTCTGGCTGCCCACCAGGGTTAACACACAGCACTGCTGTTTTCTCTTGACTTGAGGAATCCAAATCGCAGTGAAGTGAAAATAGCCCTGCTCCTGTCTGCAGCCCTCAGAAAAACTGCTAAGCTTGTGTTTAAAACCTTCACATCAATATTGTGAACAGATGGGGTGTTATCATCTTTCATTAGAAAGGAGTGGTAAAATCTGCTGTGAAAGACCTCTTCTCCAGGCAGTGCTTTAATTGGAGCAGTGAAGCTAGGTCTGTGTCAGGCTTTCAGGTGGCTGCAGTGTTCAGAACCTGGACATCTGTCTCCTGTTGAGAACAGCAACAGAATAAGGAAGAGTGTCTTCAGGTGATGCTGGTGCTTTCTGATTCTTTCCACAGCTTTCTCTGTCCATCACTATTTTCAGAGATCCATAGTGCTTGCAAAGTCAGCCAACTCGCTTGCAGGTGGGCAGGAATTAACTTGGATGGAGATGCTGGATTCATGGCTTCATGTCCCAGTCAACATAGTGTTTTAGGAATGAATCTTCTAGAATAACATCCCTCTTTTTTTTCACTCCTTTGTATTTTTTCTTCTCAACTAGGAGATTGTTTTTAGAGCTGATTGCAAAGTCCTCAGCTTGCTTTTTCCCCTCGTTAGCTTTCAAGTTTATGAACTCCAGTATGCACACGTGAAAAGTGCTAAGTGAGAGCAAATGTCATGTAGAGAATGGTGTGAAATTAATTGTGGTTCCCCGCTCCCCCAGGTAGAATCGGAAGTTCTGTCTTAGCGTTCAGTTGGAATGAGAGTTTCTCTGGAAATTCAACCTGAGGATCTGTTTCACTTTTGTCAGACTGAAAGACACCTCTGCACCAATCTTCCTAGAAACTGAGAAACAAATACATGAAAATAGAAGCAAGACAGATGCAGGGAATTACAATCAGTTGGGAAGAGTGAGATGTCAGTAGCTGAAATTTCTGTAGAGCTCTCAGTTCCCTTTTGGTGTTCAGATAAGGACAGACAGAAGTTTTGATGGCTGCTCTGAGTAAGTAATAGGAGTTTTCTTGGCAAGCCCATTATGAACAGCTGTGCTGCTGCAGCATCTGCAGATCTGCTATTTGGCCTTGGGCTGTGTGGCAAGAAAAGTTTTCTTGCTGTGCAGTATTTGTAGTATTGGTAGATAAGAGAAAGATCAGTTTTGACTACTCTACAAAGCAGAAGTGAAGTAAAAAAGGGTGAAGTGACTTGCCCTGTCTGCAGAAGAGTTCCAGGCCCTTGGGAGCACCAATAGACCTTGCAGTCCCTTCCGGCCTCATCCCACCCTTCCTATGGCACAGGGCCCCATTTCAGCCCCTGGGGCAGGAGTCCCAATCCCTGTGATACCACCATGGGATTGATCTCCAGCTCCCCTGAGCCCTGCCCTGCCTGCTCCCTGGGGCCCTGAGCCAGTAGCATGATGCAGAGGTAATGGCTGTTTCAGGATCTAGGCTGACATAGTAGCTTAGATACTGAACTAGCATCCATTTTTAAGCTTGTGTTAAGTCGTGACATGTCTGACACGCTGAAGGTTTCCCGTGGCAGGACTTTGGCTTTCTGGGACTCTTCCATGCACAAGCTAGCTTTCTTACCAGGTTTTCAAAAAGCCAGCCGTACAAACCCTGCTCAGTGTGGCAGCAAGCCAGGCTGCTGCTCCTCGGCAGGTGACACTTTCTATTGGTATACCTTGAGTATTTCACAAAATCAATTGGTACCATTTCTCCGTTTTGCTGTTGAAGTAACTGAGATGTAGAGGCGTGAAGCATCGTGCCAAGGTTATGTTTGAGGGCTAGTGGGAGAACCAGGCCCTGCTCAAGGCATCAAGATGCTATGCTTGTAAGTAGGGTGTAACAAGTGATGATTGGCTGTAGGCAGTTTTGTGTGATGGTGGGTCTGTTGGTGTTGTGCCTACAGGATGAATGCATTGCCTGAGAAGCAGACCTCAGATTGCACCAATGTGGTTGGAGTTAATGATCTCAGGTAAAAATTTGCTCTGTGTATCTGTCAACGGGCGATTTGCTGAGTAGAAGCTGGAGTCTGAAATAGTTGATTTAATTTTGGAAACAGGAATCACGTTTCAGTTGACTTGCAGTTTTTTAGCATAAACACGCGTATACACATTAAATGATACACATTTATTTTTGTTGCAAAAGCATTTCTGTTAACGTGTACAGAAATATCTCCTTACATTGTAGGGAGGAGAGGAGGTAGGGTGATTCCAGTTTTGGTTTCATTTTCTTAAAATTAGGTATCTACAACAACCTAATCAAAAAGAATCTTTTCCTGAAAACCTGGTGAGATTTTTGGAAATGGCGGAGTAATTAATTACAACCCTGTGAGCAGAATAATCAGCTCTGAAGAGCTCTTAAATTTTGAGGGAGTGCAGCCGTGCCTGGTAAGCTTTGAAGAGACGCCATTATCTCCCAGCGTGCACTCTAAAAGCCAGAGGAGCAAATGAAAGGACTTACAGACATCAACCCTTACTGCCTCCCTTCTCTGCCCAGACTGTCCCCTCTTCCTGCCCAACACCATCCTGGGATCCTGCCCTGGGCTTCCCACTTCCTTCTCTCCCTGCCCTGTCCCTGGAGGGTTTTGGTTAACAGCAGGTCAGCAGCACTGCGCACTCTTACCTTCTTATTTTGCTCTGCACAGAAGAGAGGAGGCTGCTGTGTTTAAGTCTGGAAGTTGCAGATTCTGTTCACGCTTCTTGCAGGACAACAGGCCTATATGCATTGCAGAGCTGTAATTCACTTTTCATGCTTTTACTGAAATTGATGATCTATTTATACTTAGGCCTCAGTCCAAGGATTAGTGCTGTTTGCACGAGTGGAAATGGCTGAGAGATGAAATGAAGAGTTGCTTGTTATTAAATTATCATAATCTCCCGCCTCTGTCTTCCCCAGCCCTCAGATCTTGCTCAATGTGCTGTCAGTTGAAGTTCTGTGTGCAAAGTGATCTGAGTACACTGGTCTGGAGGGATGTCTTGTATGTGCCAGAAACCTGAAAACAGGCTTTTAAATTGTCACTTTAATTTTACATCTATCAACTGTTAAAGTTACCTAGAGGCCATGTGAAGAGAATGAAACTTAACAATAATGCTCTCACACCATTATTTCTGTGTCAGAGCACTACTTGTTGAAGAGAAAATGTTCATGTGTTTCTTATACTACTGCTGGCTTTGACTGTCTCCACAACTAGCAGCATTGCACATCTGTGCACCAGCTAACGGGTCAGGAAGAGTTTTGTGTCTCCAGACTATTTCCATATTGCCATTGCAGAGGAAGGGGGGCTGAGATAAAGAAGGGAAAGGCAAGAGATGGGGTAGATGAAAGAAGGTAATGTAGGCAGGAGAAGCAAAGAAAAAGTACATAATGAAGTTGAGTGAATAATGATTCCTCAATCAACATAAGCAAGAAGTAATAAAGTATGATAATGTGCTGTTTCAGTAATCATTACAGAAATATCTTGCTCTCATCCAAAACTTATCTTTAGGACTTGAATCACTGCAGAAATCTAGATCATTGTCTGGATTTACAGTGACAGACAAGACTTGCAGGACTCCACCTCCTGAATCCTATTTTAAGAGTTACTATGTTTTACCACAGTAAAAAACATGGTTGATGGTCTGAGGTATCCCCACCGCACTTCTGTGCCTGGAATTCATGGTTGTGCTGATTTAAATGCCACAGAACAGTGTCTAGTTCTTTGCTTTTTCGTCTTGGAGGAGACCACTGTCAAATACAATTGAACTTTTGCTTCTGTTACTTGAATAGCCATATTTTTGTAGCAAGCTGAATAGCTATATCCAAAGAAAATCTTTTATCTGATATAAATCTAAGCATTGTTTGTAGGCTTTGTTTCTGGAAGTCAATGAGCCAATCTTTCAGTGTGCATGTTTGACGTACATATATTCTCTTGTGTGTACATACACATGCATTTCCACCATAAAGGCAGAAGGTGCTGTGCCTGGTTTTGATTGCTGTTCTTCGAGAAACATGCGGTCCAACAGGAAGGGGAGCTCAGAAATTCAGAAGATCTGCAAGGAAAGGCTGACTCAACAAGAGTGAAACATTGAACTAGCTAACCACCTTCATGGGCTGTTTCCTACATCTGCAGCAGACAGGAGGGGAATTAATGGGCTTGAAGCAGAACATGAAAGGTTCAGGCTGCATGTTCAGGCATGGCTTTGCAGTCGGTGAGGGGCAGGAAGCACTGACACATTGCCTGGACAGGTTAGTGTTACCTTTTACCAAATGCCATAGATTGCTGGTTAGATGGGCATCTTTCAAGACTTGCATGTGTGCCTTTGAGCAGGGAATGAATTGGGCTACCTCCTGGGATCCTTCTTACTCCTAAGACTTCACGCTCTATAGTTTTGCATGGATTTGTGAATGTTCCGTCCCTGGTGGTGTTCAAGGCCAAGTTGGGCAGAGCCTTGGGTGACATGGTTCAGTGTGAGGTGTCCCTGCCCATGGCAGGGGGGTTGGAACTAGATGATCTTAAGGTCCTTTCCAACCCTAACTATTCTATGATTCTATGTTTCTATGATTTAGTTTTGAGTTGAGAAGAAGATCCTTTCTCCCAAGTATTTACATCAGGCCTGGGATGCTGCTCCTAACCTGGCAGGAAGTAATAAACTTAATCATATACTGGGAGAAACAGACATTGCTTTTTACAACTAAACTGACATTATTTTAATAATGTAATTACAGTGGTATGAAACCTAATGTAGTTGTTGTTCCTTTCCTAGGAAAAGAAGGTTTATTATGGTAGCTGCTGGATGATAGTTGCGCTGAAAAAGCAGTCAATGGTTCAGTGTTCAGGTGGAGAACGGTGACGAGTGGTGTTCCTCGATGGTCAGTATTGGGACTGGCACTGTGTAGCAACTTTGTTGGTGACATGGACAGTGGGATTGATGCATACTCAGCAAGTTTGCTGATGAGACCAAGCTCTGTGGTGCATTTGACATACTGGAGGTAAGGGATGCCATCCAGATGGACCTTGACATACTGGTGATGTGGGCCAGTTCTAACATGAGGTTCAACAAGGCCAAGTACAAGGTCCTGTACCTGAGTTGGGGCAATCCCAAGCTCAGCTACAGGTTGGGCAGACTGCATTGAGAGCAGCCCTGAGGAGAAGGACTTGGGGGTGTTGGTCAGTGAGAAATTGAACACGAGCCAGCTTCACAGTGCACTTGCAGGCCAGAAGTCAACCATATCCTGGGCTGCATCTAAAGGAACATGACCAGCAGGCCAAGGGAAGTCATCCTGCCCCTCTGCTCTTGTGAGACTTCACTTGAAGTACTGTATGTAGTTTTGGTGTCCCCACCCCAGCATAAGAAGGGCATAGAGCTGTTGGAGCAAGTCAAGGGGAGACCACAAAAATGCTCAGAGGGCTGGAGTGCTTCTATGGAGACAGGCTGAGAGAGCTGGGATTGTTCAGCTTGGACAAGATTAGGGCAGCTTCCATTACCTAAAGGGGACCTATGAGAAATCTGGAGAGGGACTTTTTACATGAACATGTAGTGATAGGACAAAGGTGATTGGCATAAAACTGAGAAAGGGGAGATTTAGCATAGATATAAGGAAAAAGTTCTTCACTATGAGGGTGATGACACAGACACAGGTTGCTCAGAGAAGCTGTGGCTGTCCCATCCCTGGCAACGTTCAAGGCCAGGTTGGACAGGGCTTAGAGCAGCCTGATCTAGTATAAAGTGTCCCTGTCTGTGGCAGGGGTTTGGAACGGGATGAGGGTTAATGTCCACTCTATGATTTCAATGATTTATTTGAATTCACTATAGAGTTTAGGCTTAAAAAATATCAACCAGACCCCTCTGAAAGAAGTGGTTTTATTACTACAGACATTAAATCAGTGTCCAAATCCTGTATGTTTGCTCAGATCTCAGCAATAATGTTATTTCAAACATACTTTCATAAATTAAAACCGATATTTTGCAGTGAAACAGGAACATTGTCTCATTTATTTTATTAAACCACTAAGTTGTTCTTGCAATTAAAAAGGTATATGGGACAAGCAGCTGATTTCTCAAGCACTGTCTCTGCACTTAAGGAAGAAATTTCTTAGACAAAAATACATACAAGTCTTTTCAAAGCAGTTGCCCAAGCCATTAGGAAGTCTGACAATAGAGGCTTTGAGTGATTAATGGCTTTGGTGGGTTAACCATAGGCGTGTTTGATATCAAACAGCCAGTCTGTGAAAAATACTAACAATGTGTCATTAATTTCTCTGCAGCTCGTTCTATTGAAAATTTACATGACCAACCATTCTCAAGCACTGGCTCTGAAATGAAGTTAGTGCAGAATGCATGTTTCACTTTAAGCGGTAACAATCAGTTGCTATTGTGATCATTTTGCTTCCTTTGAAACCTTCACATGAGTTGTTTTTTCTTTTTTTCTTTTTTGAGAGCATTTAACAGCAAAGTTCAAGCCCGGTCAATGAAACTTCAGTATAAAAGCACAATGTAATTCTTTTAAGACAATATGGGAGATTTTTGCATGGTGATGGAACGCAAGAACATTAAGGTTTGGCCAAAATGGATATTCCAACTGAGCAAATACAAAAGAAGTTTCTAGTGTGGCCATGCACAAGGAAGTACCAGGTTCTTACTTTCTTTCATTCCTGTACAAGAATGCATATTTCACTGTAGCACTTCCTTAGCCCTGTGTCAGGTTGGATTGGGCTTTGAGCAACATGATCAAGTGGAAGGTGTCCCTGCCTATGGCGGGTGGTTGGAACTAGACAGTCTTTAAGGTCTCTGCCAACCAAAACTATTCAATGATTCTTTGATTCTGTGGTGCAGGTATCGCAGCAGGCATCTCAGCAGATAAGAGCAGTGTACATGGGTTTGTTTGCTAGCTTGTTTTGTTTAGAAGTGTGTTCAAAATGAGTAGTGTCACAGGTTTTTGTAGGAGCTTCAAGGAAGTCAAAGTAAATATTTAATGAAAAATAACAGGAAAGTTAAAAGATGGTATTTAAACAGGAGAACACTCTGACTGTTGCTCTTTCTTGCAGAGCAATTGTCCATGGAACATAACCACACAGGAACAATTCTTCTACTGTCTTGTGACACTACTTGAGGAGGGGAAAGAAAAAGTATACTCCAATGACAACACAAGATATTTTTGGCTGGCTAGGCACAGATTTAATTCATGCGATTTGCCTGATTGATATATTTATGATATTAATTTTCATCATGTTGCCTAAATACAAGTGCAAGTGCTAGAAACAGAAGACTGAATTGGCAGCCAATGAAATACAGTTAATGCACAGGAAATATCTCAGCCTAAAGTAATTTACAGATTATGTGAGAATGAGTGGGAGTGAAGCAGCAAGAGAAAAGGAAAATATAATCTATGAAGATGACAAAAAATCTAATTAAACACAAATTTCACTCCTATGGCATTTATCAGCTACTCTTACTTTTCCCCCAAGAAAATCTTGCATTATATTGGTCCTGACTCACTTAATGACAGGGAATTCAAATATTTCTGACCATTCTCCAGCATAATGTCCAAAAAAAAAAATTCCTTAGTCGCTAAAACATCTTGTTGTTGTAGCTAAGTGGAGCCTGAAGACAACCAAAGGCTGTCTCAAGATCAATGAATTAGTGAAAAGACTGTAGAGTCACATAGAAGATGGATAGAGGTATGTATGGCTGGAATAAAGAGGGGGAATACCCAAGCACTGATGCAGCTACTAACAGTAGTGAGATATTAGCTGTAAATTTTCAAACATCCAAAGACACAAAAGACTGGAGAATTAGCATTTGTGGGATTGATGGAACTTCTGAAAATGTCATTCTTAGATGATCAGTGCAGTGCAGTATTCATAAAATCTATTTTCTTCTTTGGATTTCTTCTTTATTGATCTATCTAATACATTCTGTCAAATCTATATGTGTTATTTCCGGATACATATAACATAGCTGAGCATATGCAAACATATTGTTGCTGTGGGAATTCTTAAATGAAGATGCAAACGCATCCATCCAAACATTTTTTTTACTGTTAAGAAATTCTAGCTAACATCTGAACATTATCCAGCAGTCATGTTGAGAGGCACAACTGGATGGCTTGCAAAGCAACCAGGACAAAACATGCTGCTCATCATTAAAATCAAATTACAACATATGAGGAAGACACTACAAATTAAACACTGGTCTGATACAGAGATAACCCATAAGTCAACAAAACAGTGAGTCACAGATATCACGGTACTTTATTTTCGAACGGTTTAAACTTATGCTTGGGTTGATACCTGTCATATTAGAAAATAGAGTTAATGGATTAGTATATTGTTTTACAGTGCTTGAATGCTTATAAATTAGCGGCCAAGAAAAAGACAATTTTAACAGACACATTCACACTGAAAATCAATTTAAAGCCCTATAAACTACTAAACTGTTGGATTTTTGGTTCCCCTCATAAGATAAGTTTCAGTTCCTTATGAAATTAGGTAACATGCTTGGTAGAATTTGGTCTGAACGATTTTTTTTTTCATTAGAGGTGTTGATGGGCATTCAGTTTAGAAATGTCTTGCTGAGTTTTTCTGGAATTGATGTACTCTTCCTATGGTCTTATAATGATATTTTAGTGCTACTATGAATCATTTGAGTTGTGAGTAATTAACCCCTCTAGAAATCTGACTTCTAAGGATGTCTCATGTTGTGTAATCATGAAATGAGTCACGGAAAGCAGACATGTTGGGAATATTTCGAGTCGATCGCCCAAAATTTGGAGTTACTCTTTGAGCAGATAATCACAGAAAACACAAGTGTATCTGCTCCTGTGATACGTGTCATGCAGAAAAATAAACAATATATGAATTAATCTAGATGGCACACAAGGAAGAGCAGCAAAGGCTGTAGTTAAATCCTAGGACTGAAATTTTGCCAAACTGTATCCTTTATCCTTGCTCCAAATTTAGCAATCATAAAGCCTTTAACTCAAATGAATAGAGCATCCTTTTTTTCATCAGTTCTGTGCTGATGTGAAGTGTTATTTGCAGATGTATTTTGCTGTTCTTATGCAGTCATTTCCTCTTCAGCCTCCAACAGCTAACCTAACTTTGTGAAACTATAAGCAGATACAAACAAAACTCCTGACTTTCCATCCGTGGAATTATCTGATGCTTCAGTGTTTACAGATTTTGAAAATCTGTAGACAGAAAAAAAAATGCCGACTTTGAAAGATGTTTGATATTTATAACTATTGTAACTGCAAAATGCAGCACATTATTTGTTCCAATAATAGATTTCAGCAGCAATAAAGTGTATGCCTCCAGGTTTCAGCTGTGGGAAGTATTTTGATAGTTGGGTCCACTGTATGTAACTATGTGGGCAGAGTTGTGTTTTCTTTTTGCTGCTGAAGAGAGGTTTTGAAGTTTTCCATGAATCTTATGTATATGAGCATGTTCTCCTACTAAGAATCCTTTCTTACATTCTCCTTCCCTTCAGAAGGAAGGATGTTGTTGATACCTATATTTGTACTTAGCAGCATCACCCTCTGGAAAAGCTTCCTCTGCTGCTACTGGGACACTGCAATGTCAAATACAGCTTACTGTCACAAAGCTGTGGCAGCTGGCACTGTAAGATAAAATTCTCCTCTAAACCTTGAGCCAATGCACAGCTCACATACCCCTTCCATATCTCAGGCCCCTTTGGAGGTTAGCAGCTTAGGCGCTGGGCTTGTCTCTGGCCTTTCCAAAGGAAGGTTTATTACATTTCTGGTGTTAGCTGCTATGTCATGACCACTGAGATGGGGAGAGCACTGTAGCACCTGATGATGTTGTAATAAAACCTCTCTGGCATACCTTTCTTTTTTTGGGAATAAAGCGCGGGTGATGATCTCTGCGCCAACATCCAGTACATACACCGTGAAAAACAAGAGAGCTCCTTTTTATCCTCATGACCTAGAAGCAGAAGTAAATGCTAAACCCAGTTCAAACCTAGAAGTTGAAAGCAAGGATCCAAAGAATTCAGCATCAGCTTAGAGAAATCTATCCTCCAGCTTGCAAACTGTGGAAGTTTCTTAGTTTTGACTCTCTGTTTACTTGAAGTCACGGTATATATATACTCTTTTATACTTTTCAGAGTAGAGACAGCTATTATTTAAGGATTCATAGGCAATATTTTACCTTCTAGTTCCTTCTCTGAAAAGGCGCAATTCTAGAAAGAATGGTCCACCTTTTCCCCCCTTAATTTGTGGCTACAATAGGTATAAATAATAGCTTCCACTGCAATGGTCAAAGCTGTTTCCTGGTGTCCTGACATGAAGAAGCTTGATGGTTTCATGCAGTTTGGTTGTGGCCTACATTTCAAGGCTTTCCCAAATACTGCTGGGTTATGAATCTCTTGACCATATGCTTCCCCATGCTGGTTGAGCTATTGTGTCTGCCCTGCCGCAACTGAAGGACACTGAGAAGAGAGAGAACAGAAGTCCAGTTCACTTTGTTAGCTTTATCTTTCTGTTGCATTTTTCTGAGCTGTATCTCTCTGTTGCCTTTTTCTAAGCTACTTATGATAGATATTAATATGCAGACTTTATGGTCTTCCCTTTCTTTTTGTACTGCAGGCTGAGCATAGCAGAGTGACTCAGGGGAAGGAACCACTATGTATTCATTTGTGGAACATATTTTATGTGGCACTTCTCAATATATTTTTTCCCAATATTTTCCAGGGATATCAGGTCTGCTTGAATCTTCATCTGCAGAAAATATTGGAGGTAAAGAGTAACACATACTATGGAGGTTAAGGACTTTATTTTAATAGTTGATTTTTGAATGACACTTAATAGTGTGTTATCTGAATTGCTTGGTGTTGAGACTCTACTTTTTACCTGCCAATCTGGGTTTTGGCCCTTCCAGTTCAGCAGAGATCATGTTGATGATGATGCTTGCCATCTTGGTGTATGGGGACACAGTAACAGATGACTGCTTAATTGCATTTTGTTCGTTGCTTCCCTTCTGGTATATGGGCAATTTTCTGTTATCTTCTCTGACCCCCCCAAATTATTCTTTGTGCAACAATGTCAAAGTACGTTAAATTCTTTGATATCATATTTTCCCACAAGGTCGAAAAGTACACTGTATCTCTCAAAAAAAGAATTGAAAAGTTTGTTGATATTTATGTTCCAAGCCAGATTATGTTATCTATTGGACTCTGCACCACCATATGGTTGCATTAATGACTTGTGAAACTCGCCTTTTTATATGACAGACGTCAGTGTGACATTTTGTAAGACAAAGTAATCAATCTCCTGTGTTTCTTTTCAAACTGTTATTTCCTTACCTTTCAAATGTTTTGCAGGACTAACCTCAAAAACAGAGTGAATGCATGACACTTCAGTTATTTTTAAAGGGAATCACATTTGAATAAGTAACTTGAGAAAAATAAGAAACATGAAGCTCCAGAACTAACCCTGTCTGTGTATCCACAGTCCATGTGACCTGGGTAGCACTGATGGGATCATGTTATTAACTGACAGCTGTGGAAGAGCTGCTGTGCTCTGGGATGTGAAGTACAGCTGGAGTTCAGCAGAGGAATGTGTAGGTTGCCCTAGAGACGCTCCTGAATCCTTGGTTGTTTGAGATTTTAGTGACAATGTGTCCTCTTTGGGAAATGCTGCAGACCTCAGTATGAGGCTGCCCTCCCTTGGAAACTTTATTAACCACAGGATACTTCTGTTTTCCTTCACTAGCACATTGTATTGTTTCCCAGCACAAAGAAGAGTACTTCAGGGGTTTTCTTTCAAGTTTCATATCTGTCCGTCGGTGGACAATTTTTGTGTCTTATCTTTATTATATTTGCGATGAAAAGGAATAACTTTTCACTATTGTTTGCTCATCCATCAAACTTTAAATTGGCTGCCTGGATCCTGATTAAGTAATGCTGCATAACTTCAGAGTCCTTAAAACAATTCCATTGCGGTCTTGAAACACTTGGCTAATATTAGCTGTTGGTGTATCTGAGCGTTTGAATTACACCTGAATTTCTCTGTAATGTGTGTCCTACAGCACTACTGTAGGCTTGAAGAAGCCTCTATTACAAATCTTTCCTGGTCATCAGTCAAATCTTTTCAGGTCTTTGTGTCTGTTTCCCCTGTTAAATCATAGAATGATTCAAGTTGGAAGGGATCTTAAAGACCATCCAGTTCCAAGCCCCCTGCCATGGCTAGAGACACTGTCCACTAGACCAGGTTGCTCAAAGCCCCATCCAACCTGCTCTTGAATAGGGATGGAACATTCACAACTTCCTTTGGCATCCTGTTCCAGTGTCTTACCACCCTCACAGTGAAGAACTTTTTCCTAATGTCTAATAAATCTACCATCTTCCCATTTAATGCTATTCCCCCTTGTCCCATCCTTACATGCCCTTGTAAAAAGTCCCTTTCCAGATTTCCCTCTAGACCTGTTTAGGTACTGGAAAGCTGTAATGTTAAATTTCTTATGAAAAAAACCCTCCAGCTTCTGAGACAAATGTAAAAATTCTAGAGAGTTACTGGGTCTGGTTCCTGTATCGAAATGCTACTTTATGCATATTGCTACTGTACACAAGTATGCTTCAATATATATATTTGGAAAACTTTTCTGAGGCGAGCATGAAATTTTTGCCCTAAATAAATGGGCTGATGGAAGAGCTGGTTAATGCAAATGTGGCACATAACCCAAACTCTGCCCAGAACTCTACAATTTCTGCATTAGTTGTGTACCTCAAGTCTCATCTAGCCAGGTTGTTTCATTTCCCACCACTGAAGCCTTGCCTTTTACGCTGTTTTAAGTCAAGTTTCAGTTTCTACTGTGGATGCTGGATCTAGTTTTACCCATGATCCTGCATCCTTCAGAGCAGTAAGTCATACTCAGGATCCCAGTGCTTGCTGGAGGAGGCTGCAGGCAGTAAGAGTTTTTGAGAACCTTCCTCTCAGATGTCATCTGTCACAGCTTTAAAGGCTGCAGCCATCCTTGCTGGAACTTCAATTTAAACACATTTCTGCATCACCATTTTGTTTCATTTGTTTCTGTATCACCATTTTCAGGGTGGACACCTGAATAAATCACGTCATCTAGATCTACTGTAAATTCTCACCTAGTCTTGGAAGCAGAGGGCGACTCACAGAAATTAATGATTCTCCCTAACAAGAGCTAAGAATCATTTGTTATAGGAAGAAAAGATACAGCAACAACATCAACAAGCTTTTTCCTCTCCTCTGCTTTTCATCCACATACTTCATCCTAGTCTAGAGGCATTACTTCCTGCAAGACCAAATTTATTATGTTTCTCTCTGTATCAGACATGACCTTCTCATGAACAGGCATTCTTAAACAGTGCTAAATTATAAATGAGGGCTTCCTGACAGCAACAGCTCAGATCGAAATTTCAGCAAATGTCAGACATGAGGTCAGAATCTGTTTGAGTCCCCAAGGAAAAGGAACTCTGCTAGCAAGGGAAGTGCCTGCTTGCTTAAGAGATGTGCTTGGAATCCGTCTGCATGTGCATGTGCATGTTCCATTGTTACTTTTATGCACATTTCATTTCCTTTTTAAATAATGCATAATAAAATAGGACCCCTGAAGTCACAATATTTTTAGCATGACAGTTCTAATACATAATTGATACTAATCCAGCAAGTCCCTTACTCTTCCATGTAGCCCTTATCTTTGTGATTAAACCCCTTCAGCACAGCTTGCTTCTCTCAGTAAGGCCAACTCATAGAGCAGGTGGTTTTCCCTATGGGAGAATTCAGAAAGGCTGCTGAACCCATCTGTCTCCAGTAATGGATGTTCATGTGTGCATTGTAAATTTTTTTCCTACAGCTTTACAGCTATTCTTTGTAACTGATTTCTCAGTTTAGAGGAAGTATGCTTTGTAATCAGAGCTTCTTTCAGGCTCTGATGCTTCCCAGTTATAGCTGTTGCAGTGCTGTGGCTGGAAACGTGTTTTACCTTGGTTACAAGAGTCCAGGCTTACTGGACCCAATTATACTGAAGGTCAAACCCTTTTAAGGACTGTAATAACTGTGAACACTTGTGATTTATGGATGCACCTACTTCTATTGAATAAAACTATGCCAATTATCTGAGTATTAGTATTATGGGCATGAGAGGAACATCTGGATATGCACTGTGAATAAATACACGTTAACTTTGAAAGGGAGCTTCTTGTAGTGCACATGGCAGGAATCTGACTCAGAATTTCACTGTACTTCTGTATCTATCCTTTACTGGTCCTCCTGCCCATCTCTGTCTTTCACAGGCACTTTTACATGTATTAAAACATGCCAAAGGCGTATCTGAAGCCAGTGCTGTGGAACAGAAGTGTCTGGTCTTTACAGCTTTGCTAGAGATACTGTAATGAGTTACAGAAGTGATGGCAAAGTTATAAAAAATTGCCTGTGCTCCTCCATTTTATGGAAAAACTTTTTGATACGTCCCACATTACTTCTGCACATTTTCACTTGTTCTTTTTCCACCTTGCTACCAGCTAACATCACTGGTTGCATAAAAAGATGTTTTGAAAGTCCCTGCAACTCTGCTCGTAAAAGCAGTTCTCTGTTTTGGAGAATGAACTCTTTCATCACTAAGATGTTTTTTTTTTCCCATTTCATGCTTCTTCCTTGTGCATTCTGACTCCTCTCTGCAGCTGGAAGGATGACTGTAGATGTTGTCACAGTAATAATATTATTACACCATGACAGCTGAGGAAAGAAAACAAGTGGCAAAATTTGTTATGATTTCTCAGAGGCTAACTGATACAGCCAGGTAAAACCAGATTACCCTTTGGACACCATTCCTTGATAGAAATATTAATTCAATATTGTAGTTATGATTCTCCCTTCCAATAGGATTAAATAAAACTGTCCCTCATATTGAGGGCTTAAAACACTTTATCAGGGAAAATACATGTTTGTTGGTGCAGAGTATAACTGTGGAGTAAATCCTGATTGGGAGAAGCATTACAGGAATTTGCCAACAGGTCTTTGTACGGACAGCTGAGCATCCATTCATAATGGCATTCACACACTGTTTGTATTGTTCTTGCACAGTGAGATTCAGATGCCAGTTTTTTAAATGGTATCAATAGGAGGAATGCAGAGAAATCAGCCTGTTCAAAGGTGACACCACACAAAAGCTGACTGACAATACTATCTCTTAACACTTTGCTGTTGTACCTTTGGAGCACTGAGGACTTAGAACAGTGGGGAACAAAGGCTGCCATTTGACACTAAATACCAATTGGCTGAGTTTTTTTTTTCAGCTCCTTTCTATCTTAGAAAACAAACCCAGACTCTACTAATGGAACATGAAATACGTGCAGAACGGAAGGCCCAGAATAAAACACGGTGTTTTAGTCAGGTGGTAACTGGGCACATTTGGAAGATAATAAATATACCTTGTAGGAATATGTCATGGTAGAACTTTCATCAGTGGAAACCATGCCATAGCCTGAATGATGATTCGAATGTAACAACTCTGCTAAATTCAGCAGAGCAGAGAGTGAGTGAGATGCTGAAGTGGAAGGGAAAATCCTGTTCATTTGGAAATGAGAGGGCTTGAAAGGGAGCAAAGACATGGTACAATGGGATGTGGGCAGGAGTACAAGATTCTACAAGTGAAAGCAGGCAAAGACTGGATTTATTGAAGGATGGAGCTCTGACTTTTGTGCATGCTTTGGGCTGAGGGTAAGGGAAAGAAGAGATTCTACTTTGTAATATTTGGGGAAGGTTTTCACTCAGGTAGCCTGGGCAGGGCTTTCTCAGCTGCAGCAGCTGCATGAAACAGCTGAGCAGAGTATCGTGTCCACCTCAGGGGCAGAGGAGGAAATGTGAACGTGGATCAGGAGGGTAGGGGGCTCAAGGGTGCACCCTCTGTGAAGGAAAAGGCTCAGCAAAGAGACAGGCAATAGAAGACAGGAGATGCAGATGCATTTTAAAGCGAAACAGGAAAACCACAAGCCCAGAATAACTAGCCTTTCTGGCTGGGGATCTTGAGACCAAAGCAGTAGAGGGGAGGCTAAATCTCACTGATCAATTCTTACTAAAATGGAGTACAACAGAGAAGAATCATGCCTCAATTTCAGTTTTTTGCTTTGATTTAGACATGGATTGTTGATCACGTCTCTACATCTTCTCAATGATTGCAAAATGTCATTGAGCTACTTAAGACTATTTGCTTGCAAGCAAGATTCATGTTTGGCATTTTATTCTTACCTTCTGTTTTTTCTCCACCAGAAACTGTTTCCCTCAGCAGAAAGGAGCATCGATGTGCTTCTCTTCAGGGCTCACTGATGGAAGGAAAGGACAGAGATTGATAATGTTGCCTAGAAATAGATTTGACTATCAAATAAAAGACCTGGCTTTGATCTTGTCCTGGTGTATTTTGAATTTCCACCTGTCCGAGAGCAGAACAAGGCCATGCATTTCTAATTTCCCATGATGATTCTGTAGCAAGCTCTGCCTCATCCCTGTTTCCATCCAGCTGCCTCCTCACAGGTGGCAGGCAGGGCACAGTGATGGAGTTATCACTGCGGCATTATGCAGACCATGGACTGTCATACATTCTGTGAAGAGCCTGGGGGCTTCATGCTCAAATATATTCAGAAAAAGTGGAGGAAAAGCTCAGGAATATCACCCAGGTTCACAAATAAAAGATACCCCAAAATACTGTCTCACTGCCCAAGAGTAAAACCCCTTTATTAAAGAAATAATCCTTCCCTATGAGGGATTATATTACTGAAGAAATTAACAAGCAATTGTATCAGTTTTATTCTGATTTACTCCATTGCAGGCAGTTTGGACAGTGAAAGGATAACAGTCATTCCTACTTTCTCTTGTTCTTTTCCACTTTCTGGTTTCCCAAGCAACACTGAGCCTGTGGTTTGTCTCTCTTCTCAGCTAAAGGTGAGCAAAGAGGCAGAATTGAATTTGGAATACAGTTTTGCACGTTTCAATCACTCTTTTTTAACTCTTTTTATGAGTCCAGCTAGCTATGTCTTGAAGTAGTCTCCAGAGATTGAATGGTTCTGTTTGGTTTTAATAGAGGTGACTGGACAGGTTTGGGTTTGTTTTATTGTTGGCAAAGAGCTTCCTAACCAAAATGAAAACATTTATCCTGCTCAAAATATTTTTTGTCAGATGTTGACCAAAATGCTTTGCTCAATTTCTTTTCCCATTTTGTCCAAAGAAAACAGCTCTATTGCTATTTCTAATGTCATTTTCAATGACAACTCTAGCATATCAGATATGAATGAAAACAGTATTTTTTATGCACTTACAAGTTTCTGCAATTTTGTGTTCATTAGACATCATTATGTTAATACTCTTTTTGTCAGTGCAGATTTCTCAACAGCAATACGCTATAAGAGAGAGAAGGTTTTTCCTTGTCTCAAGCACCAGAAGCATACTGAGATTTCCATGTTTACTTTTTATTGAGAAGTAAGCAGTGCCTATTTAGGATCTCTATCAAAGAAATGCTGTATAAACAGCCAGCTAGAATTTATGATAATTATATTGTGAACTATGGCCAGGATGTACTAAACTAACTATGTCAAACTGCCTGCTTCCTTTCCTTTCCTTTCCTTTCCTTTCCTTTCCTTTCCTTTCCTTTCCTTTCCTTTCCTTTCCTTTCCTTTCCT
>JASSUY010034618.1:9885-22566 GCA_032466535.1 Forpus xanthops
GATTCTCCTTCTCATTTCCCCGGGACTGGGGAAGAAAGAGGGGGGAGTGAGCAGAACTGTTTGAGGGGCCTCAAACCACTACACCTGGCAAAGCATGAGACTCAGAAAGTCATTGCTCAGATCAAAACATTCTAAACTGCAACTATAAACACTGGTGTTATCAGCGCTGTTCCCAGGCTGAAAGTCAAAAACACAGCATTGCACCAGCTACTATGAAGGAGAAAATGACTGCTGCTGCTGAAGCCATGACATTACCTAAGAACAGGTTTCAGACTTAAGAAAAATAAATACAATGTGCTAAATCTGCTACAGAGTTCATAGGTGTGCCACAAACAGAATCAGGCAAACACCTGAGGAATAGCAGGTATATCCACTATTCCTCAGGGAGCATATTAAGATAGATAGCTGTCACACTGACAGAAAATGGAGGTTCTTTTCTCTCAAAAGACGTTATCATATTTAGGATATGGTTTACATTATGGAAGAACTTATGGCAGTAACCATGAAGAAAAATCATTTTATTCATCTTAATTACTGTCAGGGATTCTTCAATTATGTAAATAACAGCTCACAGGAATTCAGGTATCCAAAGCTTCAAAATAGCTTTGATAGCAGAGAACAACTGACATTGCTGAACGCAAACTCATCATATAAACCTCTTGATAGTTATTATTCTAAGAAGCACACTTCTGCCTTTGCCTGCATAGGTTACATAGTGCGTGAAAGGTACTGAAAGAGCCTGAGAAGTTGCGGGGGGGGGGGGGGAGGGGGCATGCAAATTAATTCAGACCTTTTTGAATCAGTGGTAAAGTACTTTGACTAATCCTAGGGATGTGCTTGGCATTCTAAACTCTTTCAAATGCCCTTTTAAGATAGTAATAAGAATTTAACTTCGAATTTAGATAGCATCACACATGTAAAAATATCACAAGAAAATAGTAGTAGTCTATATACCCTATTCAATTTCAACTGCGGTCAAATTAAAACAGGAGGGTCTCCCTGAAATTAATATTTTTTGGGCCATCAAAGAGTATTTTTAAGCACTTACTTTCAGTGAGAAATTGTACTATTTTTGTTTGGACATCATACATGGCCAGGTTTTACTATTTGGTCTGAAAAAGCAAAAAAACCCAATTCATAACACTAAAAAAAAAGACCAATTCATCACCAAGTAAATTTTTACAACAGCACATGAGATTAGGATGACAACACTCTAACACTTCAGTAATAATTACTCATCATGTTTTAGCAGAATATAATAAAATAAACCCCATTTTTTCTAGATTTTTTTGTTAATCTTTTTTCTTTTTAACATCATGCACTTTAGATTGCCACTTCAAATCAGATGTTAGTAAATTTCTTTCCTTCCAGATGCTTAGTGGCTTGTAAAGGGTTTTATTTTTTCTCTTGTGGGAAAAGAATCTACCAGCTTGTTAGCTTCCTCAGTACTGCCTGTATAACAAAAGTGGCATATATAGAAGGACTCATTTTCTTTTCTTACCTCTACTCCAAAAATGCTGTAAGAACCTGCAATTTCTGTTAATTTCCTTGGATACTGCAGGTGTTCAGTAGCTCTAAGGATCGAATGTACTGGGCCTGAACAAATGTAAGAAGCTCACAGTGGATCCTTGGAGCTAATAAGGACTGTGAGTCCTAAAATAGACAGCAGTAAACTTACACCACCAAAAAACTCCAGTATTTCTTTCAAGTGAATACATCACAAAGGATATCAACTGTTAGAAAAATACCTTACTTCTCTTTTCTTGAGTGGCTGTGTTCACAAGCTCTCACATTTTGCAGACTGAAAGAAAGATTTGTTCCTACTCACATCTGAATTTCAGTCTGATTCCCATGACTATTACTGTCACTATACAACTAACATAAAAATATTTTATGTTACTCTCATCTTCTGCCCACCAAAGTTGCATTCTCCCCTTTTCTTTTTGAATGTTGTATTTTATTATTTGTTGCCTTTCTTAATGAGCTGTGGTAGTTAATTATGTTTTACGTACGCTGGAAAATTGTAATAAAAGCACTAGGACTTAGAATAGAAACTCGTCTCTTTTACTAGATGGAAAATCTGCAAGTTTAATTAGGTTACCCATTGAGATAAATGCATCAACAAATAAATTTCCCACACATGAATGCAGTACAGTGAATGAAAAACTGCCTAGCAAGTTTCAATTCTCTTGAGTATCAAAGTATTTATACCCAACACATTTGGGCCAGATAATAGCTTTCTGATACAACCCAAGGACTATAGAGTGAACCTCAGCAGGGCAGCTGATTCTTAAGTACTGTGAAATCTCCCACTGGGTTACAGCACAGACATTTTTTAACTTCCAGAGTGACAGGCAAAGAAGTGCCTGCCAGGAACATCCCCGAAGGAAGAAAGGGTCAGGGTCAATACATAACTGCTCTTTGCAGATAGTTACTGTCTAGGTTCTTCTAGTTCGCTCTATAAGAAGGTGGTCCTGAAGATGTGGAGACCAGGGAAGTACACAGATCTTATTTTGTGTATGAATCTCTTATTTACAGTGCAGGTTATTTTCCTGCTTTTACTATGTACTATTCAAATCTAGAAAAGAGAAAGCTGAGGCTACTCTGAGAATTCTGGTGCCAACCCCTGGTAAAAATTAGGAAGGTATGATCTTGTGGTGAGAAATATCATGAGAAAGGGTATTGACACTTAGCATAATGCTTTAAAAAGAAGAAACATAAAAAAATACTTTAAAGTAATAATCATATAATAAATTTATAATAAAGCTAGATGTGCAACACTTTAATAACTGACATAAGGAAGGAAAGGTATTTATAAAGGAGACATTTATTTCTCATGATTCAAAGAGGCATTGTACTTTTTCCTTTTGCAGCTGAAAAGCAGTTTTTTTGAGGAATCAGTTAAAAATAACAGAATAAAATGAGGAAAGAGCAGTATCAGTTCAAAGATTTCAAACCATCTGCACTTTGCTTCCACTTAAAAATATGACTGTTTCTTCAGAGCAATAACTGCACAGCATCTGGGGGATTTCACAGGATCAAATAACTTCACAAGTCCAGACCAGGCAATGTTTTCCTGTAAAACGATATATTGTTGAAGTACATGAAATATGTTTGACCTAAAAGCTAAGATATGGTATTAGGTCCACATTTTGAAATACAAAATTAAAAGAAAAAAATAAATCCTTGATGCAAAACAGGAAAAACACTTATCTAACACGAAAATCACAGGAAGTTTGTTGTGAAAAGAGAACACCCAAACCAGGATACATTTTCAAGTCACTAAATTATTTCTGGCACTATCAAATGTTAGCTTACCACCCCCTTCACCAATTAAGGTTTTTCTTTGGTTGAACTAGAGAAAAATAAAGAATTAAGGACCAAGTCCTACTCGTTTTATGCAGCACATTCTACTACTGAAGCTAATTAACTGACTTTTCAAATGAATCAGGCCAGCTGGATCCAGTCTTCCTGTTGCATATGGCTTTTATCATTTCTATTTTTTCTTCCTAAATACATTTTGTGAATCAACCAGTCCAAGATTAAATCAATGCATATATTACATTTAGAAAAGGTAAATTAGCACTAAATCAGCAAGTCTGATTTCCCATCTAAGAAATCGTACAGATTTCCATGTGATTTAGAAGTGGTTGGGAAAATACATCATTTGGGAAAACATATTTGGGAAAATACATAATTATTTAAATATTTCAAATTATCTCTCTGTAAAAATACCAGTTAGAATAAAAGCATATATTTATTATAACTCAGTTATCCCCAGTGCACTATGGCAGAACATACAGTGAGTTTTTACTTATGACAAAATGGAGCTGTTAAAATCAAAGTTTTATGGTGGAAAACCAGAGCTATTTATATGAATGGGTTTAAACTTTATTTTTAAATTATATTTTGACCATGGCCCAGAGCAGAAGCTGGAAGATGCTACCATTTCCTCCTAGCAAATTATTATTTGTCCAGAAAATGTTTCTGGCACAGAGAAAGTATGACTGCAGCTTGTGAGTTAATCAGGCCAAGCTCAAAATTAGTATTAGAAGAAAAACTGTAATATAAATCATTACAGAGTAAATGCAGTAGCATTTCCTTATTATGTCCCAGGTCTACACTTGTAAAATATATCCAGGCTGTACGTTAGTCAAATGTACCTCAGTTGACCCATACAGTTGGAAAAAGTCCACCCTCTTTCATCATTGATCTTAATTAAGAAGCAATAAATGGAAATCATAAATATTTTGGACCTTATTCAAAATATCTTGAATTATATATTCTAAATTGTAAGCTTTAGCATTTCCAGCACAATGTTTGTTTAGCATTTCCAATATTCTTTTTAATTATTAAGTATCTCAATATATTGTATAAAATGAGATTTGTTGCATACTTAATTAATTTCTTTTTTATTGTCTATTGACTAGTAATTACCATACAATTAAAAGAACATAAACTTTAATGATGCTGCTTTGCTGAAAATAAAAACATCTGCTGGGCATATGTTTATACATAATGGAATGAATGCTTATACTTTTGCAAATATGATGAGAATAATAATTCTCCAACAGACACTTTTGGTCTGCAGAGCTATAAATTGGCTGAAATAGTCTCATTTCACTGATGTAGCCTCTAGGTACCATAAAATATAATACAAAAATACCTGCTCCTTGAGGTAGCAAAGACGATCCAGAAGTATCAAAACTTCTATGCAGGGAGCCAGAACAACTTTCAGCTGAAAGAAAGATTAGATACTATAATGATTTTGGGAATGAGAGACAATATACTTCCAAATGGCTGCACTTCCACAGAACAATTCCAGGAAGGTCAATTATTTTCTAGTGGTTCTGTTGTACAAATGTAACCTTGCCAATTTTCCCTTTGGGATGGGCATCTTCAAAACAGATTATATTAAAGATCAAGAAATATACGGAATGCTATAAAGCCAAGAAACTATGTTGGTTTTGAAACATTGTCCAGCAAGAAAATGATATTACATGAAGCAGAACAATTTTAAAGAGGGAAATAATGAATTTTAATAAAAAGAATTTTTACAAAATAACTGCATGGAGACCAGTCTAGGTTTAAAAGGAGACTGACATTTCATTTTTCAGGGTAATAGTCCCTCTTGAAAAAGAATCTTCCATGTGTTCACTTTATTATTTTACTGACACCTAATATAGTTTTGGACTAGGATATGCACCAGAGTTTGGAAGAGGGAGCCACTTCGTTTTTGAGATTGCATACCATAGTGTAAGACAGTCTACCTCCACATAAAACTTAACAGGGTTTTGTTCTAGACTAGCACAAATATACAAGGTAATAGTATTAATCCTATAACTTTTACCATATTAAATGCTTCGAGCTCATTCATTCTGTTCTTGTATTTTTCATAGTAATCCATTATACAGCTGTCTGGGAGCTGCAAGGGATTGAAACAAAACAGAACAAAAAAAAGATATCAGAGTTATTCTGATGACTTTCTCAAGAGAACTTTAAAATTAAATATTTTTTCCTAATTGAAAGTCTCACTACAAAATGAAAGCTGTGTTTTGTTTTTAAAATTAGCACTTTTGTAAGGTTTATAATAATTTTCCAATAGGAGTTTCTCAGTTCTCATTTACAACAACTGTTATTCAGACAGCATTTTGCACTGACATGAAATACTGAGATACATTCATTACTCAGAAAGCTCTAGCCATTCTGAAATGACTATTATATAGTAAAGTGGAGATAACATTCTAATTTCCCTTCTCATATATCTTACCTCCTCTTCACCCCCATCCCAAAGAGATTTATTTAAATAGCTGAGTGGATTCTGGTGTAACATGCATCAGTTAGGACTCCTAGATGGTATTTCACATCAGTGAGCCTACTCTCAGAATCTGGAAATATTACTTTGTTTCTACATGCCTCAAGTTACCCATCTTTAAAATAAAACTTCCTCTATTTACTTTGAATTACTCTTCCTTTCCAAATCACCTGTTGCAACACTGCCAGCACTGCCACTATGACTGTAAATGCTACAATTTGGAGCTGAATGCGACAGCTCAAGAACTTGACTAAGCTAAATATCCCTTCTCTTAGTTCAGCCCTTAGGGGCCAGTGCACCACAGTGATAGGTAGAACTATGAGCATAAATGCCCTTCACAAAGCCTGTTCTCTACAGGGCAACCAGATCACAACTTCTTCCAGTTTTTAAAAGTCATGGTATCTACTGTTCTGCTCTCCACAGTCCTGCCTGGATGCTAAACAAGGCAGTAACTTGTCAGAGGAAGGGGAAGTAGGTTTACTATGTTACTGGTGATGGAAGCTGCTGGAAGGAGCAGAAGTGAAAGAGCTTGATGCACTTTTTCAGTACTGGGAGTTTGCAGTGTGGCTACCTTGTTGCAGCTATAGAAATGGCTAGTTCAAATCTCATCAGAAAAGTAATGGTAGGACAGACATGTATATGTGGCACTGAAAGACGTGGTTTAACGATAAACTTGGCACTCTTAAGTTTACACTTGGATGCGGTGATCTGAAAAGTCTTTTCCAATCTGAATGATTCTATGGTTCGATAACAAACGACTAGGGAAGCTGAAGTATTTAATATAAATTTGCACAAATTAGAAGAGTCATCTGACAGCATGTGGCTAATCCAGTTCCAAAGAAGTAAAATCTCAGCATAAAATAAGAGAAAAAATTGAGAACATTTCTATGAATTAAAAGTTTTCAAATCAGGTAAATATTATGAACTTTATCCTAGGACAACAAAGACAGGAATGAAGTTGCCTCAGAACTATTTATGACTTATTGTCACTGAGAAGTTCTGAAAGATGGTATGTCAGGTGGCTAGCAGATGTATGGCTTCTATTATAGAGCAGTAAGCACAAATGCAGTGCCCTGAAAAAAACTGAAAAATGAGAATTTAAAAGCACTGAAAGACAAGAAGATGAGTAACAGTCAACATGAATTTGTCCAGAATAAAAATAAGTCAGTCTCCTTTGCTTGTAAGGGAGGTGAAAGGATTCAAGACAACAAAAAAACAACTGGTTGTCATATTTTGATTTTAGCAATATTTTGGACACCATTTCACATCATTTCATTAGCAAATTTAAAAAAAAAAATAGTTTAAACTAATATAATGTGAATGAAATCTGTCTGAATGACTATATCCAGAGAGTAGTTATTAATGAGTCTGAAGAATTAAAAAGACCTGCTGACTGGAGGTGCATTACAAAACGCAGTGTTTCCACTAAGAACTCAGAAAACTGAACAAAACCCACATTAACTAAATATGCAAATATGCAACATGAAGGCACTGCTAGAGCTTAAAACAATTTTCAGAAATTTGAGCACTGATTAGAAGTGAAGTTTGAAACACTGTACAGAAAAGCATAAGGGACTACACTCAGGCAGAAATAATCAGCTGTTCAGGATGGGGAACAGCAAATGACAGTCTGGGAGATACCGCAGTTCACAAGCTGAGTGAGAGTCACAGCTGAGCTACTGAAAAAAAAAGTCACCATTCTGCAACATGCATGGGAGAGCAGCTTGCAAAGTGCGGGAAGTAATCCTTCAGCTCTGCTCGGCAGTGGCAAAGCTCTAGCTGGAATAGTGCATCCATTTTGGGGAATCAGATTTCAAAGAAACAGTATGAAAAAGCCCTCAGAGAGAAAAGAGAACAGAGATCTAGAAAACATGACACATGAAGAAAGACTGAGAGAACTGGAACTGATCAGGCTAAACAAGAGAAAATTGAAAGTGGGCATAATAAAAGTTTTTACAAGGCTATCACCAAGAATCGGGGAACAGTTTGCTCACTGTGTCTATGGTGAATAGGACAAGACCTAATGGGCTTATACTGCAGTAAAAAAATTCAGGCAAAAACTTGAAGAAAATTTCTGTCTTTGAGGTTAATTAAGGACTGAGTTTGTCAGTCTCCATCACATGAAACTTTAAGGTTTCACAAATATTTTTCAGGAACGACACAAAATTCTAACTCTGCCTTAAAATAAGGGGATGGTTACAAAAACTTCTGTAGTCTTTCAGGCATATTTTTTAAATTTATAAAGCACTTTTTTCCCAGCTACAAAGGCGAAGCTGAGTAGCTGGTCTGGCAGTACTAACGTGGACTAATAGGACTTCTTTGATCTTGGTATTTCATTTTCAGCAAATCTCTGTAAATATCTAATTTGTTTTTCTCTCCCCCTCTAAAAAGTCAAACCAACTAAAATATATCAGTCATGAGATAAACAAAATAGTTTACTTAACCTCTGCTCTATAAGCTTTTCATTTCAACTGAGAACTAAAATGGATTTAGTATAATGGATTTTTGAAATTACAGGCTATTTGGGATTAAAATACAAAGTTCTGTATTGCAAAAATGTGATCATGAAACCTTTCTGCTTTTGTTTCCTTTATGTTCTCCATTTTTTAAAATGAAGCAGTCAAATTAAAAGAAAACAAGCTGTGAAATGTTTGCCAAATAAAAAGCTCTGTCAAAAATGTCTCCTGGATGTTGCCATACTGAATTACTAAACCCAAATGCTTTTCCAGTTCGACCTTGCTTACTGCACATTCTGATGTGCGGTGATTAGGTACTATTAGATTAGGTATGGATAGATATTGCACTATTGCAAACTATGCCTCAGTTAAAAGTTTGGTGAGTAAACCAATTCAATAAAACAGCCCAGCAGGAAAAGAGAGAAAGTGCCCATCAAAAAGCATTGACAGAAAAAAAATATGAAAAGGGTAACGGGTAGCTAGCTATATTATATCGTCAGTTTACTGGAAGAACGCTAAAACTCCCATAACACTGGCTTTGTCTGAAACTGCAACAGCTTGCCACCTGGTTTCAGTTTTGAAAAGGTTCCCAACACAATCTTCAGCTGTCTTTTCAAGGTAAAGTAGGAGTAAATTATTGTTTGTAATTTCAGGACAGAACTGTACTTTCACAAGCAAAGCAAGCCCCATTTAGACACTGAAGTTGGCCATGCAAAAAAACTAGAAAGCAGCAAGGTCTCCACTGATCTAATTATAACTATACCATATCGCGGTGGTGGCACTAAAACTGTACCATAGGGCAGACTCATCTTTTATGACCACTAGGAGACTGTGAACCGAGCCCTGGGGGCATGGTAGATGCTACATGCCTGAGCACACCCAAGTTAGACTGCAGTCCCACAAACATTGAGCCCATGACTGAGCATGGGCTAAAAAGAAAATGTTCATGCACAAGATGTGTGACAAATAGTGATACCACACTTTACATTTTTCCAGAGAGTATTCTTTCAGAGTCGTGCATCTCCTTAGACTGTTTTGACTGAATGAAAGTCTGGTCTACTGTCTGACACTGCACATGCCCTACAGAGGGAAGACAGCCTAATAAGGATGCTGTTCCAGTCTGTTTAAACAGATGCAATTCATCTTTGCTGCCTTAGAGGGACTGTTTTCCCCTAAATTGACTGCACATTTCCATTTCCTCTCTCTTCTTGTACCAGCATTACCATGAAAACTAGCAAGAGTATAAGAAAGCAGCCAGGCAATCCTTTTAGCAAAGCAATGTCTTAAATCAGCTCGAAACATTAGGAAAGCATAACATACAGCAACTTTTTACAATTTTCCTATGACAAAGGCAGTTAAAAATAACATAATGTAATATAATATAGTGTAAATTAATGTAAAACAGATAAAATTACTGAGGAACTTACTTAAAACTTTAAAACGCATTTCAAATGAATACAATCTATATTATTTATATCTAATTGAAATAAAAGTCACGTATCTTAAGACTCCTTGTCAGACTAAAATGTTATGTTACCACAACTGGGAGAGTCTTTTGTCTGTTCAAAAAACAATTATACTTGAAAACAGTATTATGCACATACACTTTATAAGCTGAATACAAGTGCTACCTGAGCTTCCATTATTAAGCAAACTAATGAACCACAAAATCTGTGAGCTTAAGTTCCTTCTGTCCAGGAAAAAAGTAGAGAACTTCAACTCTTCAACAACTGTAAAATGCATTGAGTGTGTAAATTCATTTAGCACTTTCATTTTTTGACTGTTAGAATGCATGGGAAAATGGAGAGTATTGTTTGGCTTTGGCTCCATGTTTGCTCTATGTCTGTACACAATAAAACCCATCAAAATTAGAAATAATCTTAGCAAAGATCAGACAGTTTGAGGTTATCATTTAAAGATATCAACACTGAATTTGGTGAGGGGCAGACATTAAGATTGTAAGAACTCTCAGACTGAAAGTCCTCTCTTTTCCAGTTTCTGCAAAAATTCTCTTTTTTAGTTTCCTGTATAGTTGTATATATTCAGGTTAGTTCATGTCTTAATGTACTATACAGCTCCATTACTGACTGTTCCTCAGTCACACTCTTTTCACAGTAGCAACAGTGTTGCCTACTTTAGTAATATTTCACTTCTAAGAAAGCAGCTTCTTTCAATGCAATACAGCTGATGGAAATGAAAAAAAAAAAAAACAAAACCCAAAAAACATCACAAAACCCACTAAGTTCTCAGAGAACACTGTGGAGGCACTAAGCATTCTTTCAAGGAATCCATTTGACAACAAAACCGATTAAGTCTATTGGTATCCCAAATAGTACATCACACCAAAACTTAAATTACAAATTTGCCAGTAGTAGTTCTCAGTTAAGACTCAATTTTCAGACGAGAAATGAACAACATATTAAGCCATTTGAATTTAGGAAGTAAAATAAATCCATTTGGTTAAAGAGTTCATATCACTGCTGAAAATGTAAGCTTAGAAGTTCTTCACTCAACTAATCCTTTGGGATAGGTTTAGCTAATATCAAAGTCCTTTGGTCAAAATCTTGTAAGGTCAGTAAAGCAGAAATCCATACGAAAAACCACTTTTGCTTGAAAAAAACTTAAATATGCCTGTAAGGAATGAAGTAAAGATCAGTCTATTAGTTTAGAATGTTCTCACATGGCCATGGAAGCCCTATTAAACATTTTATAGGAAGGATGGAACTGCCCAAACACTACATTTTAAAAAAGTGCAGCTTTTGAAATACTGTAATACAGCTTATCCCGATAAGCTACATAAGGACAGAAGCTTTTATCTTGCCCCAGGTTCACCTGTTCATTTAATTACAACATTGCTTGCAATGATGTGTACAGAGCAGTGTTTCTTAATTATATGGATTAAAATTGTGAAAAAACATGCAGAACTTTCTGTTCAACATATTTTGACATAGTTGTGTTCAATGAATCAGAAGAACATTTGAACATCTGAAGCACAGCTGATGTAGGACCAAACTAGGAAATATATGTGAAAAATTGAAAATGGTATCATATGAGAAGCATGTATGTGGAAAGAGAAAGGAATAGCCTTAAAGCCTACTCACCATTACATGAGTAGAACATGATTAGGGACTAAAGCCAGGACAGGTCATGGCACAGCCAGGACTAAGAGCCAACATGGGGGAACAGGCCTTCTACTTGCTTGGTCCTCAGACAGACTATGAAGTTTGTAAAGGTTTGTAGATGGCTTCTGGTTTGGTCTGAAAAGGGGTTAAAAATGATCTTAGGGATCATCATCATGGCTCAGCTTTGCGCACAAAGACTTGAGAAGGGCTTTGGGCTTTACCCTTGCTTACTACAAAATATGCTGATGGCTAAAAAAGACCAGTGCAGGATAAACAAGTCTAAATGCAAAAAGCACTGAGGAAGGTCTCCCTAGGTGGTATAGGCAGGGCACGGTTCTTTCTGCATTGTCATTTCTCCTCAAGACCATCAGTGGTCCACCCTGGCCTCCAGTCAGAGATATGGCACTTCAGGACATGGTTTAGTGGTATACTTGGTAGTGTTAGGTTAATGGTTGGTCTGGATGATTTTAACTGCCTTTTGCAAGCTAAACAATTCTATAATTCTGTGATACTATATAGCAGTAGTGCTTTTTTAAAACAACGATACTTTTTAAGAAAATACAAGAGCATTGACACGTGACTTTTTGCTTTTACCTTGATGATCCAAATGCCTACAAATAGCAATAGCATACATATAAAGCCTGAAAACTAAGTAGCTGAGCAGAGTGGTCTCAATGCTGTAACTGAAGTGAAAAAATAGTCACAGGTCCAAGTTTTTTTATGACAAAATAAATTATCTTGTTGATTTCTTTTTCTTATAAAACAAGGATCTGTTAATTTTAAAAATAACTGTGTTTACACTTGAAGCATATTAAAGATTTCAGTGATTTATTACTGGTTTAGAACTGCAGTTATAGTGCATGTTTCCTTTTTATAATTGGTCAGATGGCAGAGTGAACATGTATTAAAGAGATGTCTTCTGTTATTTTAAGGATAAGCAGTTACTCATGTTGGCTAAATAATCTATATTTAAGATATTGGGCTTATTATATTTAATGTATTCAGAAGACAATTTATGCTGTGCTTGCTTTCATTTATTTGTATGATATTAGTGCTCTTCTTAAAATCAACAGAAAAAATAGTTCAAGTTTTCTTTGTTCAGATTCCTATAATGTTAGGTGGAAACACTAGCTAAAACACTGCAAAGCCAAGAATTTGAAGAGAGTACTTTCAAAGACTACTGCTAGGAGACTCAGATGGCCTGATTCTGTAAATCATAGAATCATAGAATAGTTAGGGTTGGAAAGGACCTCAAGATCATCTAGTTCCAACCCCCCTGCTCTGGGCA
>JASSUY010034620.1:0-23108 GCA_032466535.1 Forpus xanthops
ATATTTTGTTGTAATTCTCTAATCATTTGATTCCAGTGCCCATTGTACTCACATATTGTTTATATGTATTTGTTGGCTTATATGGAATATGTAATTGCCAATCTATTCTTAAATCTTAATAAACAATACCCTAGTCCGTAGTTTCTCACACTGGTCATGCGACTTAGCCTGAGAAAGGGAGGAAGACCATGAAGTGTTTCATTCGTTTCTTCATAAGCTTACAAAACACAACATGGTTTACAAATTCCCCCCCTCCACCCTTATTCGACTTTTTCTCTTTTGAGCTTCATCCTGCTAGAAACACCAAGTACAGCTTGGAGACTTTGTATCTCGGTGAATGAGTCCCGTGCACCATCTCATCTGTTCTTTCCCCTTCTTCAAAGCACCCATCCTACGGCTTAGAAGCAATTCCCATTGCGCTGCCTACGTGAAGTGAGACTGTCACAGGCTTATTTCACGGACACCCCTCTACGGCACAAGTCTATGACCGCGCAGAGCAGCAGCAGGACGTGCCATGGCAGAGACCGGAAGTACAGAAAGCAAACGAAGGTGCGTTTTTAGGGCACTTCGAGCCACCCTTCATCCGCATGGGACCTGGAGCCATGGCTCCACTGCTACAACCACCCTCAGCCACGACGGGTCCACGCCAACCCCGGGCAATACCCCCAGGCCTCCCTCAGTCCTGCCCGGGTAGGGTAAGATGGCGGCCGCTCCGCTCGCCCGCCCGCTCAAACAGCGGGCTCACTGGCTCCCGCCCCGGCGCCGCGCCGCGTTACGTTACGTCACGTCACGCCTCCCGCCCCGCGCGCCTCGCCCCGGGCGTGACGCAAACCGGCGAAATCTACGGCGCGCCACTTGTGACCAAGCTCATCACAAGCGGAGGCGGACGGCTCCCCCCTCGCGGTAAGCGCTACCGGACGGGACGCGGGCGTCTCGCCCCTCCGCTCCGTGGGATAGGGCCGGCTGCTGCTCCGGAGCCCTGCGGGGGAGGCTTTGGGTGCCGCGGGGCCGCGGCTGACCGCCGGCAGGGCCGGTGTCTCCCCTAGGGCTTTTTGGGCCTCTCTGCTACCGTCGTTTTTTTTGGCGGTGGTGGGCGGGAGGCCAGCGGCGCTGCGCCGAGCCAATCCCGGCCCTTGTTCCTCCCCCGCTGCACGGCGATTGGACGGGGCATTAAGGGCGGGAACAGCGCCCCGCGCTCCCATTGGCTGCTTCAGCCGGTCCGGGCCAAGGTTCTTCTCTTCCGCTGTGCCGCGGGCGGCCGGCGGAGAGGAGAGGGAGTGGCGGGGCGGGCGGTGGACGTGGGGAAGCCGGTGTCTGCGAACGACCTCCGCTGTACGGGGATGGCGGGGGAGCAGGCCCCGACCGGCTGCGGAGCGGCTGCGGTGTGACTTCGGCTTGCTGCCCGCAAGGGGGACGCCGCGCATGCGCGGGCCGTGAGGCCGGGCGGGGTTGACTGCGGCGGGACTGCAACGGCCGCTGCCCTCCTCTTCCGCAGTGGGAGAAGGGGGAATAGGGCACCGGCGGGGACCATTTCCTTGCCAGTCAGTGCTCCACGTTATAGCGCCGTTTCATCTCTGCTTGGCGACGGTTGGGCGTGTGCGTGACAGCCGTCACCGCGGCGTCTGCGCAGGAGCAGCGGGGCGGGGATGAGGGCCGGGACCGGGCTGCGGTGTGTGGTACGGCTGGGGTGTGCGGCCGTACCTCGGCCTAGCTGGGGCTTGGTCCGGCTCTGCGCAGCCATGGGGAGGTGGCTTCTGGCATGGTGTGGCTCTACGTTGAATGGTTTTGCTGCTCAAGCCCGACGTTTGCTTAGTTGCTCTTGCTTTCACGAAGGTCGTTGTAGCGTAAGAGCTGGAGGGCTTGACTTGTGCGGTGTGTGACTGCAGGAGCTTTTCCAAGCAGTTCTCGCAAGAGGTGAAGAAACAGTTATAACCGTTTTCCCTTTACTGTTCTAATCATCAAACAGTAGTCTCTGAGTCACAGTCACTTTCTGCAATTCCACGGTCTTACGTTCTTCCGCAAAGTTTTTTGTTGGCTCTGGGGGGTCGGGGGGCTTTCAGAAGACCTCTCAGATTCAGAAGTCTTGGCTTAGAAGGGACCTCTGGAGACCATCTAGGCCAACCCCTGCCCCCCGAAGGCAGGGCCACCTAGAGCAGGTTATATAGGAACATGCACAGATAATTTTGGAATGTCTCCAAAGGGGGGGGTTTTGCTACCCTCTTAGGTAACCTGAGACTGCAGTTAGGAAAATGAATTCCCATAACTATCTTAGCAATTTTCTATCACGTTTCTAAAGAGGTGTACATCTTGAAGAAGTTCATAGCACTTTCGAGGGATAGGTTATCATCTTGTTTAATTTGACTTTGTTGTGACAGGTTTCCTGTTGCTCTTTCAAATAATTTGGGTGACCTATGAACCACAATGTTGTTCTTTAAATGTAGTGTTGGTTAAGGAGAAAGGAAAGGGAAAAACATTTAGTCTGTGATCTGTATGCTGTAGCTATTGGCAATCTCAAAATTCACATGGCTATAGTTTTTGTTTTTCTGTACCCTCTTTTCTCCTTTGTGTAGCTGTCCTAATGCAGTCTCACAAGACCTTGGGTTTGCCGTGTATTCACATTCATCAATATCATATTAAGCATGATGGCAACACTTAGGGGAGTAGTAAATAAGGTAAATCCAAAAATACAAGGGTTACAGTGGCAGGAGTTATTTGCTGATGATACAAAACAGTAATAGACTAGCATATAATTTAATCATTGGATGTAATTCGCTGTGATTCTTACTTTAATAAAGGTGTGGCCTGTGGAGACTATAAATTCTCCTTTTCCATTCGTATATCAGAACATGAGTAATCAAGGTGTTTGCATGACTCTGGAGCTTTGGATGTTGGGATCTGTATTTTTCCCAGGTCACATCTCTCCATGAAAGATGAAGACAATTACAGGCTTCAGCTTGGTCTCTCTTGCAATCTCCTAGTCTGTTCAGCAGCAAGTTACATTCATCTCAGAAGTAACATTGCAATCATTCCACCCTTATTTCATAAATTATTTCAGCATGGACATATAATCAGATTGTAGCTTTTATGTATAAAATATGGAGCCTGGCAGTAATTGTATAATCCATACATTTTTAAAGCAAGTCAAATGCACTGATGTGACAGCGTGATGATGGACTGTGACTTTTTCAGTATGTTCAAACATGTCAGTTTCATTAGCATTTTGGGAAATGTAATTCAAACGACCTGAGTTAAATCCTTTATTATCATTCTTCTTTAGGAACTATTGTATAGTAACAGCATCAAAGATTTCTGACTTTTTTGCCTGAAAATTTTCTTTGTTAGAAACTGTTTTAAAACTTAGGCTGTGTTGTCTCCTTCTGTAGAAAAAGAGTATTTGGAGCAAGCATATGTGTGAAGCAGTTGTCAGTTTCAATACTGTGTTAAAACCAACCTTTCATTATGAAGAACAGCATTTTTGTGTTAATGTGCACAACATTAAGAAGAACATAGCTTTGCTTTGCCTGATTGCGTTGGCTTGTTTTTAATCTTTGAATGTATACAGACTTGTGGTTTTGTGCATGAGTTAAAATGTACAGATGGATTGGCATATGAAGTGTGTTTGAACTGCAACTGTTGAGTGGCTCCTGCATTTGAATTTCCTAAGAGGGTTAGGAAATTAAATGTTCTCTTTCTTGGAGAAGCAAAAAGGCTGCACTAGAGGGATGACTCCATCACTCAAATAAAAATGCTGGTTTAAGATATGCCTGGTCTATTGTTTCATTTGAAATAATGCTGTGGTATTATAATGCATGTTAGAATGACTATGCTCACTTTTTAGGTTGCACATTCTTGAATACAGGTTACTCTTTTAATAGAATTACAGAATGGTTCAGGTTGGAAGGGACCTTAAATATCATCTACTTCCAGCCCCCCTGCCATGGATGGGGATGCCTTCCACTAAACCAGGTTGTGCAAAACCCTGTCCAGCCTGGCCTTGAAAACTGCCAGGGATGGAGCATCCACAACTTGGTTGGGCAACATGTTCTAATGCTTCGTCACCTTCTCAGTAAAGAACTTCTTACATATGTCTAATCTAGATCTCCCCTACTTAAGTTTATGATAGTCGGCAAGCTATTTTGTGGTAATTTTTTAATAGTCAGCAGCTGGCTACTTACTATATCCCACAAAGGTATTAGTCTGTATTAGCCTTGCTGGTGGACACCACTGCCTAAGGTGTGGCTGCCTATAGTGCCTGTCTAGTGGCTGCACAGGCATGAAAGTGGTGCTCCCTCCAGGAAGCAACTTGCGTGGAATGAGCAGAATGAATGATGGCGGTTTTTGGTGGACACAAATGCATGTAGGAAATGAGCAGTATGCCTCACTGGTGATGCTTAGTCCTGATACGAGGCATAGAATTATCCATGGCTGTTGAGGAGAGAATGAAGTAAGAGTAGGGCTGGACAGGAGGTGGTACTGCCAACTGCTTAAATGTTGCTTGGCCCATGGTGTCTAAAGGTCACGTGAGATCAGTCTGGTGACATAGTAGTTTAGTCTTTGGTCTGTCTTCGTTTGCAGTGGCCATTCTTATGGCATTGCACAAAATTGTATGAAAGTTTAAATGAAATATACCTACTTTTTTCTAAGCTGATTTTTTTTTTACTTTTGTGATTTTTTTCACTTTTTTTGATTCACTTTTTGTGATTTTGTGAGATTTTTTTCACTTTTGTGATTTCAGCCTGTGCTATGACATAAGTTAAAAGGGTTAATTTGAGAAGGTATAAACCCAGTGTGTATATAAACCAGTGAAATGTGTGTCTAAAACCAATGAAGAAGCAAAACATGTAAAGACGTTCTTGCCATCTCTAATTTCTCACCTGCAGAAATTCTAAAGGTGTCTTGCTTCACAAAAGGAAGTTGTATGTTTAAAAACAGGGGAGCTGTACCTGCCTTCTTGCTCTGCAAATACGAATTTTTGTGTTCCTGTTTCTGCCATCTGCCAGCAAAGGGTCTGCAGTTACAGAAGAATCTATAGCCCATTCTAGGTGTTTATGTTAAATACAGGTGGAAGTTTTCTAACGTTACTTAATTTCAGTTCTTCAATATGTGAAGATGGAAGAAGGTTCTGGCCCAAACATAAAATACTGCAGCAATCTTTAGAGCAGGAGGAAGTCTAGTCACTTTCTTGCCTCAATGTGAAAAGGAAAATTACAGTAAGTGCTAGCCAATTCACACATTTCTTTACAAAGAAATAAGCCAAGTGCCGTTTAGAAACAGCCAGTAATGATGTTCTAAAAGTAAAATGCTTATTTGTGTGGCTCTTGACTGCTTTCCAGTCCTGCATTAGCAGAGTTGTTGCTTGCTGATTCTTTGCTTTGTTCTGTTTTGTTTTCTTGTTTTACAGCAGGCTGACCTTTTTTCTGAGTAGTCTGGCCTACTACTGAATCTACTGTCTGTAACAGTATGGGTTATATTCAACTTGGTTGGGAGGCTGTGAATATTTTTGTTTTCCTTTGGTCCTTAGTGGCAGAAGCTTAAATTTTAATTGCCTCTGCCCTTCTGAGACTCAAAATACAAGCTGTTACAAGTGTGTGACATATGTAGCGGCCAAGGAGGAGGCATGCAGAGTAGTTAGGGTGGCAGTATTTTGGTGTGTAGACCTGGCTGAACATACCTGTATAGGTTACTGTTTCGTAAAAACAAAATCTATAGATATATATATAGATGCTTTCCTATGTGGTATTTCTTTGTTAGAAAGATTCTTCTCTCCTTAGCTGTATCTTCAGTATTTCAAGAATCTTTCTCAAGATTTTCTTCAAGAACGATTTAAAAAACAAATGCTAAGTTCACTGCAGTTAGGAGTTATAACTCAACCAAACAGTAATACTAGGTCATTTTATATAGAAATAATTGGTTTTTATTATATTTTTATCATGGAATCCATATAGTTATGTGGTATGCACATATTTCTGTAAGAAACTTTCCAGCAAGAAGTTTGAAATGGGTACACAAGAATTCTAATTTAAGCCGTATGAGAAACTGACTGTTCTGGTGCCATTTGGATGTCTGGAAGAGCTGTGCTATGGCTTTATACTTCTGTGCATGGGAGTTCTGTCTTAGGGGGCAGGTTTTTAAGCTTGGGCTTACTCTGGAAGAGTCTGTGGCCTCTGCCCATTTCCTTTCGGTGCGTTATGGTTGGGTTTGCTTGCATTTATTAAGTTAGAAGGCCATGTTTACCATAGATATATTAGGTAGTCCACCTACGCTGATTTTAAGACGCACCATAGCAGGAGGAGGCTTGCTTACTTTACCTGTACTGGTGGTACATAGCATATTGGCATCATCCACTTATATGCCTGAGGGAAAAGCATGAACAGGGGTCACTTAGCAGCCTTTGTTCAGGTGAGGAAAGATCAGGCTCTTCTGTACTGCCTGAGGGGTTTGTTGAGTCTGGGAAGTACTGTGCTAGCTCTAACTGTGTGTGTGCTTCGGAAGAGTCAAACACCTGCTGTGTGCAGAGAGCTCTCTGAAAGTGCTGGGTTTCCTGATCACCATCTGCAAGGTAAGGAAAGGTTCACCTTTCCCACGCAGGAAATCCCATGTGGCTGAAAAGTATCAGGTTTCCTGGTGTGTGGAGTGGAGGAGTTAAGCTTGAGGATTCTGAGGAGCGTATAGAATCATAGAATCAGCTAGGTTGGAAAAGACCTTTGAGATCACAAAGTTCAGCCTTTACCCCGGCACTGCCAAGTCCACTGCTAAATCATGCCACTAAAGGCCTCATGTTCTTTGAATACTTCCATGGACAGTGATTCCACCACTGCCTGGGAATCCTCTTCCAGTGCCTGATCACCTTTTTTCCTACTATCCTGTCTAAACTTCCCCTGGTGCAGCTTGAGGCTGATACATCTTGTTGTCCTGTCACTCATTACCTGTGAGACTAAATCAACCACCTCCTTGTACCATCCTCCTTTCAGGTAGTTGTAGAGAGTTATAGGGTTCCCCCAAGCCTTCTTTTCTCTACACTAAACAATCCCAATTCCCTCAGCTGTTCCTCATCAGGCTTGTGCTCCAGAGTCTTCAGCAGCTTCACTGCCCTTCTCTGGACCCGCTCCAAATATATTGACTTTTATGTAATACACAGCTTATGTGCCCATCTTTCTCTCCAAGAACCATGGCATAGAAATACAGCACTTTTACATTTGGCAATCCCATGCAATTTGTTAACAAGGAAAAAAAAAATATGTTGTGTGCTTGCCTTCCATTGGTTGTGTAAGTGAAATCATGAAGTTGGATTGTTTCAAATGCAAAGGATATCAAACTCCTGCAATTCAGTAATGACAAAATGGTGTGCTCTCCTAGTTCCTTCCTGTGTAGTGTATCTTCTGCAGCGGTATATTGGCACTGGATTTGGGACACTGGATGTGCAGCAAGAGTGACAGTGATCCTTGTGGGTTTTTTCTTTTTGAATTGTTACTGTTTTTTTTTCACTTCCCATTTTTAGTGCTAGTGACATAAATGCAGCTTCTTTTCATGCTCCCTATGTGAGGCAAACCTAGATTTATCTTACTCTTTAAAGGGAAGGAGATTCTTGCCTTATGTCATCTAAATTGATAATAGGTTATACATTTCTGAAAAATCAAAATGGAAGAATAAAGAATCTAAAAGCATCAATAAACTGCAGCTTGTTTGTTTGTTTTGGCAGGTCCAGAATAAAGTGCAACGAATACTAAAAATTATTACTTTAGCATGTGCATCCTTTACTGGGCACAGCCTCACTGTTGTAAGTCAGAGCTAATTTTTTTTTGATTGGATCCAGCGTTGGAATAATATGAGTTCAAAGGCACAGTACATAAAAATGTTTTCTGGATGTTGTCTTCAAAATCTGCCAGCTTCTATTGTTTTGAGTTTTATTGGTACAACAATGGACTGATTTGAATTGCATTTGTTTTTTCTTCTCCTTGTTGTTCGCATTTTCATTTTAAATAATTTACAAGTCTGAGGCTTGGAAATGAGCGCCTAATGAATGCTTTTAAAAATAAAACCTTCTTCTTTAAGCATGTTAGGCTTCATGTTTTGAATTTATACCCCAAGCCTTAATGAATAGTTTCCTAGTTACTCTCATCTTAGAATTTGTGAGCTATTTGCAAGTTTTACCTATACAATGGAAAGATAATTCCTGTTTACCTTAACTGAACTGTACTTCTTATCAAGCTTAAACTACTAATTAGGGGTAACATGGCAATAAATACTGTGTTAAACCTTTTAACAATGCAAAGATGCAATAGTTTTTTGGGCCTTTTCCTGATGTGTTCTACGTAAGAATAGTGTGGATTTTAATATCTTCTATACCTATCAGGTTAATAAAAAGTATTTTAGTAAAAAACCAGTGGCCTATAGGTCCTTACAGGAAGCATGTCCACTTCTGCCCTGCATTTAGGAAGATATGTTGGTGCCCGCATACTAGAGTGAAAGTCTTATTTCAAGGCTTCGCATAGATGGCAGACATGAAAGAGCCCTGATGACTTCATGTATATGTGCGTGTGATGTTTCGTTAAGTTATTGTGCTGGAAAGAATTACTAGGACTAGCAGTAGTTGCTTTATTTTGAGTGTACATTAATGTAATTTAATCAGGAAGGAAAGAAAACATGGGACGAGAATTTGATGTCATTTACCTGACTATAAAATGGAGTATCTTCATTTAGTTTAACAGCATGTTTTCAATTTGTGTCAAAATTATCAAAATCACAACCTGGCACAAGCTCTCCATCTCGTAGTAATTTGTGCACACAAACCCAAAGAAATCAAGTAGTTGTTAGCTTCTTGTGGTTTTTTTTTGTCATTTGTTTTGCCTTTTTTGTTTGTTTGTTAGTTTGTTAGTTAAGCTAAACCTTAATCCAAACGCCAGAGGCTGGATTTTGAGTGAGGGTTTGTAATGCAATATTGTTTCTTGATTAGTACCAGGAACTTTATGGATATGTTGGATGAAAAAGCTTATTTTATTTTTTTAATTATCAAAGCTACAGAGTTGTGAATTTGAGAGCCATTCCAAATCTAGGTAGCTCAAAAGTTATTGACAAGTATTTCTTTGGCTCTTTGTGTGTGCCTCTGATGATATCTGCAGAAGGCTGTATGTCTTCTTTGTTCCCTGCCTGATTTTCTTTGTGTCACCCAAAGAGTTTACGATAGGGGTGGCAACCTGAGGAAGGAATAAGAGGAAGAGACTGAAGAGAAAGTTGATGTAGGTCTGTCACTGGGAATGTCCCTTCTGCAGACTTCTGATGAAACAGAAGGAGCTCCTTCTCCCAAAATCCTTCTTGGGCATAAGGTTGTCAGGTACAGTAGATGGCTGCTCAAAGAGGGCAGGTTAAAACCCAACTATGCATTTTGCTAGCTTTTTTTTTTCTTTTCCTTTTAAGGTAAAGGATATGCTGAGCTTTGCAGGTGGAGATTGACTTGCAGGAATATCTTCTCTTTTTTTTTTTTCATTTGCAGCATCATCATCATCATTTTAGGTGGTGCTGGTATCAGTGAAGTGTATTTTTAGGTACAATGTTGAATAAACTTTTTTTGATAGAGAATGGGTACTTTTGTGTTTTGAATGCAAAGGGTGTATGTCCCGTCAGGGGATAGATTTCTGAAAAGGCAGTGTACAGGTGTAGGTAATACGTTATGCCAACTAATATAGGTGGAGAAGGAGGCAGGCTTTCAGGCACACAAGCCTGTCTTCTGATGCTGACACCAAGATAATTAAAATATACTTGAAATGAAAACGAAATTAGTCTCTGAATTTTATACTTAAATGTTTCAAGAGTGTAGGTGCATGTCTTTTCCTGGGGTCAAATAATTTTTTATTTATAAATTTGTTATAAGTACTCAAAGGTCATAAGACCTCTGTGGTTACAATGGTTTGGGTGACACATAATCTGTCAGTGCCAAGAAAACCTTGGTTGATGTCATTGTGGCCATGCTTTCAATTTATTTTTAGTTTTTAATTATTTTTCATCCTTGTAAGTTATGTTTCTGAGCTCAGTGGTCCATTTTGGGAGAGGAGAAATATTCCACATAATATTTAAGTTCTGTTTTTATAAACCACCTAGAGATCACAGAAAAAAAGAATTGCATATTTCCTAAACTAAAATTGCAGTAGGAATTTTGCTTTATAAAAGAAGATGCTCATAGTGCTGGAATTGTCTAAGCCATCATACTTGCCAAGCATAAATAATTACATAATTTCACAGTTTCCAGTGAAGTCAGACCCTGATTAAGAAGTTGACAGCCTTTGAGAGTCCGCTCTTTGACAGTGATGTCTATATTTCCTAAATTTGTAGAGACTGCATTTAGGAAAAAAAAATGAGCTTTAAACCTTTTACTTTAAGAACTCTTATTGATAAAGAGAGAATATTCTTTTTCTTAAGAAAGTTTTCTTATTTTAGATGCACATGTATTTCAGCTTTCTGCTTTTAGCTAGTATAGATTTTGCTGATGCCAGATCTTCTCGCTGTCTTCGTCCTCACTGTCTTTCAGTATGTTTGATATTCATATTTCTTTTTTATTCCTTCTTCCTTGCTGTGCTTTTTTTCTTCCTTTTCTTAAACAAATAGATAATATGGTAATACGAACTCTAATAGGAAAAAGGCATTGTTTAACTCAGTTGGGTTACTACTAATCCAGTCACCAAATGTAACCATAACACAGCATGCATTTTAATTATTAAATATAATGGAAACTTTGCATTTTAAATCTAGCACTATAAACCACTTGTTTGAAAATGCACAGTTCAGCACTATCATTTTAGCTTGTAGTGAATTACAGGGCAGTATTCTTTCATCAGTTATTACAAGTTGAAGATTAGTAGCATTCAGTGCTCATGTTAATTTTGAGAATACATATAGGAGTCACTGCAGGTCAAACTGAAGCTCAGTCGTGTATATTTTTAATGATTTAGTGAACTGACTCTATAAAGCAATGTAAAAATGTACAGATAATACAGTTATGCCAGTCATTCCAAATAGGGGTAATTTAAAGGCTCATTTTCAAGAGTAGTACTCCTCCACATTCCAGTACTAAGGTATGCTTTATTATTAAATGTCATGTTATTAAGGTTTTGCTTTTAAATATTTGTTTATTTAAACAGTTCTAAGAGTGCTTCTGATTCTCTTTTAATGTCATAGAGTCATAGAATAATAGAATAGTTAGGGTTGGAAAGGACCTTGTAGTTCCAACCCCCCTGCCAGGGGGTGGGACACCTCCCACTAAATCATGCCACCCAAGGCTATGTCCAACCTGGCCTTGAACACTGCCAGTGATGGAGCATTCACAACTTCCCTGAGCAACTCATTCCAGTGTCTCACCACCCTCAGAGTAAAGAATTTCTTCTTCATGTCCTTCCACTAAACCACAGCTGGCAGGTAAAACAAGTGGTAAATGTTTGCTCATGATTGTTTAACACATACCTTCGTAATAAATACATTTTAACCATAAATTTTAATAAATATAATGAATTCAAATAGAAATAATCTTGCTACCTATGCATTTCTTCACATAAAAAAATAAAAATACTTTTAGAATGAATGTGGATTTTCCTGAATCATAATGAAAATTTACTAATCCCTGCATGAGACATGCAAGCTTGAAACTCTGCTCTGTTTTCAGAAGTAGTGGGCATCATGTTATCAAGCGGTTCCACTTGGTTTGGAGGAGGAGGCTTTGGTGCATTCCTCTAAATGAGAGAAGCCATGAGCATATCTGGAATTCAGGTCTTTGCCAGCTTCTCTTGTTACCCCTGAGACTGTAATTGCAGGCAGTCACTCATTGTAACTTGGCTGTTGCTTCTGCCAGCTTGACCAGCTCACCAGTTGCATTGTGAGAACCAAAGCAGGTTTTTGCTCCCTTACGTCTTTTTATTCCTTTCAGACCATAATATGGGAACTCTGAAAATGAATATGTATTTTGCTTTTGTGCTTTTTGTTATGCTTTAAGGGAATGCTGAAAAGAAGATACTGATAGTAGGAAATAGCCTATCTTGTATCCTACACCTGAAGGTCATAGGTTGCTTGTCTGTTGTTGCCTTATTTCATGCTTCATTTTGGAATTTATGTTCTTACATATGAATTGTTTTCCACACTATATTAAAAATAAAATCCCTTTTTATACCCTTTAATCCTTTTAACTTCCATGAACTTCTGATGGTTTTTGTCTGCCTTTATCTTTCTGTTGCAGTTTTCATTGCACTATATATTATCCAATCTCTAGTTTCTGAATTCTCAAGTCTTAGGTCTTTTAACTGGGAGAAGCCCCTTTTTTATGTGCTGTTTTGTCTGTTGATTGTTTTTAAGATGTGCTTTTTTTCTTTTACACAGATGCTTTTATTTTATTTTAATGCCTTTTGCTCTTTCTCACACTCTTTCAGTGCATCTAGTTCCCACTTGTACAGATGTCTCCAGGAGACAGCATTAGGATAGGGAGGTTTTCCTCCCATATGGAAGCCTGAGCCTTATGTAGTTCAGCAGTAGCTGGAGGTCAGTACCTGGTACATGTCTGCCAAAGGGCTGCAGTGGAGCCAGCTGACCATCTCCTGTCATTTCCTCAGGGTGGAAGATGGGTCTGGATTGCAGTAGATAGCCCTTATTTACGGATTGCTTTTGTCTTGTCTTGCATTCTTTCTTGCCTTTCTCCTGGAGGTTTATATATATATATATATGTATATGTATTTAAATTTGTAAAAGGAAAAGTATACCAGCTCTAAGAATGAAGTGAATTTTTACACCTGACTTATAAATTCCAAAAACTATGGGGTTTGTAATGGAAATGCTTAGAGGGGGAGAGGGGAGAATGTGCTATAATACATATGTAACCTTTTTTCCCTCTCTTTAGTGACTAGACCGTTTAAACTAAATTAAGTAAAGGATATAAATTCTGTTGTTTCAATTTTTAATATTTCATGGCTGATTTTATAGATAAAAATTACATTTAACAATAAATATGAAGAAGAATTTATACAGCCTGTTCTAGTTTGATACGGAACAGCAAATCCCATTTCTCTGTAGCTGTAAAGAAAATTCATTATGATGTCTTTGATTGTAAGAGATGGCTTCATTGTGATTAGTTACACTGATAATAAAACAACCTTTTTACAAATGGCACAAGATACATGAGATCTCATGTGTCTGCCTTTTAATAGCATTGAATTTGTGCATTTGCTACCTTTATTCTGTAGTGCTTTTTCATTTATAATTGGGCACTTTTCTGCAAGTTATTAAAAATAGTCTAATATATCTTAATTTTTCTTTTGAAGCATTCTGGAGAAGGGATTGTTAATGCAGGTAAGCTTTTGTAATTGTTGAGATTTTGAAATAAAAAAACCCCTCATTTTAATTGCATAAATGTTTTTTATATCATTTTTGTTCAGTTCTGAACAAGTTCTGAGAATAAAACAGTGTAATCTGGATATCTGATTTTACTTTCTGAGTCCTTTTTAAGCACCTTAAGGTATATCTTGACTTTCAAGTGCCCTGTTCCCAGTGACTTCAGTTTGTAGGCATGTAAGTAATTTAAAACACAGGTAGTGGCATTAGGATACCTGGGTAAAAATCTGTCTGGATGGCTGGGCCCAAAGAGTGGTGGTGAATGCAGTTAAATCCAGTTGGCAGACAGTGTTCGCTGGTGCTCAGTAATGGAGCCACTTCTGTTTAATGTCTTCATCAGTAGTCTGGATGAGGAGATTGCAGACGACACCAGGTTGGGTGGGAGTGTTGTGCTTGCTGATAGGCTCTGCATAGGGATCTGAACAGGCTGGATTGATGAGTTGTGGCAAATGGTATGAGGTTCAACAAGGCTCAGTGCTGGGTCCTGCACTTAGGTCACAACAGCCCCATGCAATGCTACAAGCCCGGGGAAGAGTGGCTGGAAAGCTGCTTGGAGGAAAAGGATCTGGGGCTGCTGATTGACAGATGCTGAACGTGAGCCAGCTTGTTCGCAGGCAGCCAAGAAGGCCAAAAGCATCTTGGCTTGTATCAGAAATAGTGTGGCCAGCAGGACTGGGAAAGGAATTGTGTCCCTGTACACGGCACTGGTGAGGCTGCATCTCGAATCCTGTGTTCAGTTCTGGGCCCCTGCACTGCAAGACAGACGTTGTGCTCCTGGAGTGGGTCCAGAGATGGGCAGCGAAGCTGGTGAAGGGTCTGGAGCACAAGTGTGATGAGGCATGGCTGAGGGAGCTCGGGTTGTTCAGTCTGGAGCAAAGGAGGCTCAGGGGCACCTTATGACTCTCTACAACTACCTAAAAGTTGGATGGAGAGAGGTGAGTGGTTGGTCTCTTCTCCCAGGTAACAAGAGGAAATAGCCTCAAGCTGTACTAGGGGAAGTTCGATTGAGTATTAGGAAAAATCTCTGCATTGAAAGTGTGATCAGAGCATTGGAAAAGCTGCCCAGGGAAGTGGTGGAGTCACTGTCCATGGAGGTATTTAAAAGATGTGGTGCTTAAGGACATAGTTTAGTGATGGACTTGGCAGTGCTAGGTTAGCAGTTGGGCTTGATGATCTTGAACATGTTTTCCAACCTAAATGATTCTATGACTGGTGGCAAGAGGAGGATTTTATGAGGAATTCATAGGCATTAAAGATGTATTTATTTCTTTTTATCCATTGTACATGCATCTAAGAATACTTAGATCTCAGCACAGTAATACAGAATGAGTTTGATGAGAAAGGTGTAATGGTTGTAATAAGAACCTTTGCATATTTATATTGCTGTGATTTGTGCAGTTACGGGGGTTTAACCAGTAAAATCTTCCATTACAGAAATAATACCAGACAATAGATGCTGGAAAAATGATGTATGTGCTACAAAATGATACTTTAAATTGTAAAGTGGAATTACAGGGCCACTGTTAGAAGTGGATTCCTTTCCTGCTTCACTTAAAAAGCAAAATAATTTGGTGCTTTAAAATGAGAAAGGCTGCAGAGCTGGCAAAACAGAAGTTGCATTTGATTATCAAATATTTATGGAATTTACTGGAAAGTGGAAATCTGTATGATGGTGCTTCAGAAAAATAGGATGTAATGCTCGAGTCTTCTGGAAAATACAGGATGGAACAACACACTTAATATTAAGCTTCGCTGTAAAGGACGCAGATATTTTTCCTCCTGTTACCTGTAAACTTTAATTGTAAACTGTTGTTTCTTTTCCACCAATAACTGCAGCTAGGAAGAGAAATCCTGTAACATTTGTTAGAAGTGGTTTCCCAGAGTGACTACCAGGAAAATGTCTATTGATGACTGAGACACAGGACTGAATATTCTTTTTACACTTGAGAGAAAACCAGACTACTCTGATGCCCTTTGCTTCAAGAAGCATCTCTGACTTGCAGTCTACTTTCCTGCCCATGTAGCTCCATCAGAGGGTTGAGCTGGGTCTGCCATTTGGGCTGAGAGCACAGCACCAAAACCCTGCCTTGTACAGTTTGCCTCCTGGCTGCCTTCTGCAGTTACAAGCCATCATGCAGGTCACCCATAAGGGTGAGCTTGTGGCCCTCAGATCCTGGGGGTGTTTGAGCTAGGTGATAGCCCACTTAGTAATATGTCAATTTTTCTTTTTTCCCCAGGAAAATGCTGGAGCAGGTGTAATTTCTTACTCTAGTTTGGTCTCGGTGTACCTGGCCATGATTGCCACAGAGTGTTTTCTGTGTTCATTAAAACCTATTGTTCTCAGTGAAGTTTGCGGGATTGATTTTACCTCCATGCTTTTCAGGGAAGTAGCAGTATTTTTGGCAATAGCACTCTCCTAATGTGTTCCCAAGACAGCACCATGTATTGAGGAAATACAGAGATCACACACACAAGTTGCAGCTCTGACCCAGCTCCCAAGGTTGACTCACCAGGGAAGTGCCACGTGGTCCTGCGGTGACCTGCTGAGACAGCAGGACCTGCGACTGGGGAAGGTCAGATGGCATGCTGCACTCCCTGCCCACGAGGGATCTGGGAAGCAGGATGCAATAGCTGGGGCCACCAAGCTGATCAGCACGTGTCTTCCCAGCCTGCAGAGGAGGAGGGCTGTAGGCGGTGGCCAGTTTAGGAGTGGTGCTGTGTGGCCTCCTGGCTTTGGGAGAAAGAGGAGGCTCCCCTAACCTTGGTCTCCATTGCTCATATTCCCAGGGAGTTGTTTGATAGTGTGGGTGCCAACCAGAGAGTCAGGTTTGTGATAAACTCGCAACTGAAGGAAATTCACTGTAGTCATCTGTAACGGTTACATGGTGTGCTTCAAAATGAGAGGATTTTGCACACTACATAACCGCAGTAACACAAAACTAGTAAGCAAGGTGCAGCTCTTCAATGTGACAGAATGAAGCTGCCTAATTTTTGTAGGTATTAGGAAAGTGGTTCCCAGTGCAACTGTTCCTGATGTTGCACTTACATACACCATTACTGCAGGAGAAATGGAAATTTTAGTTGTCAGATGAGTCCTTGTTTGGGAATGCATTTGAACATGTTTGCCTCGCATCAAGCTTAGAAGGAATCCTGCTGACACCGTGCACGTGCTTAGGCAAATTGCTAGTTCTGGAAGATAGATGAATTTGAGGGAGTCATTTAGGTAGGCAGCAAATCTGTTACATTGAAACAAATAGACATGGAATGAAATGAATGCTATTGATAGGCAGTGGCATTTTGAAACTTTAATAGTATTTGTTCCCAAAGTGTCAGTATTGTTAAAGCTTTGGACAAGAGGGAGATGGAGATTTTGTAGATGAAGGTGGTGTCAAAAAGGGGTTGTTCTTTCTCCCCACTTTCATCCCCACTTTAATTCTAGCTGGCTAGGACCTTTCCTGGGGAGGTGTAGTTTCATTGTACAGGCAATGGTCCAAGATGTATGCTGCTGTGGCATTCCCTATTTCTCCTCTCCTGTGTGTATAGAGCCCTTTGCCACAGTGCTGCCTCCTCCCTCAGTCATCTCTGCTTTCCATTTGATGACCAGGAGTGTGTTTTGCTGGGTAGAAGCAAGAGCATGCTTGGCCTTCTGCCTCTCTTCTGTCCTCTGCTGGAGTGAAGGCACCATTTGTGGCTACATGGCTTAAGTTCCCATCCATAGCTTGAGGATGTGAAGAGGCACCCTGTTGTGCCAGAAGAGTAGCTGTTGACTGATATCAACAGACACCACAGAAGCCATGGATAGTTTTGGTATCATCATGTATTGCCAGTGCTTGGATTCACAGTGCTGCTATCACACCTGTATGCTTCCCATTGCTGTCTTGTATTGGTCTCCATCTGTTGTTACGGACAGTGATACAAATTAGAACAAAATTCAGTGGTAATCCCCTGAACGGTTCGAAGCTCAGAAGTATGTAACTTTAAAAGCTGTTCAGTGACTTCAGCTGAGCCATGTGTTTGTTCATCTCAAAGCAAATGTCAGTTGTTATGGAGAAAGCCAAACTTTACACAACTGCGCGTGGCTTAAGTCTTAGCGATAATCATCTGTTGGGGAAAAAAAATCTTCCTATGTGTTGTGCAGGACATAGCAGCCCTATTGTGATTGCTTACATGAATTAAGGAGAAAATGTGTGACTTGACATGGAGCTTTTTCCTGCATATTAGGGGTTTACCCCCCTCTGTAGCTGAGATCTGTGTACAGCAGTCACTTTTTTAGTACACATTTCTAATGGTGGATATTAATTTGTTTTTGTTAGAGATACAGTGATACAAAGAAGTGAAGGTTGAATTGTGCTGGAAGATTAACATGTGGCAATGATTTTGGTCAGCATCTATTGCATGGAGCCCTTCTGAGTGTACCCTGGTGAGAGGCAGTCCCCCGCTTTCATTGTGCTTCTCCCACATCGCTCTCTGCCTTATTTAACCAGTCGAGCTCGAAAACCAAAACTGAAAAGAAAGGAAGTTTCATATGTCTTATAGGATTAAGCTGAAATACATTCTGTGTATTTGCTTCTATTTTATTGTTCAGAAAAACAGGTTTTGTCTTTAAATGTTAAATTTTTGAGTATATTTGTGTCTACAACAGTAATACAGTAATTTGATATATATTAACATGTGTATATTCCAATGAGTATGTACTCTAATTGATAATAGTATCAGCTGTCATTTCTGCAGATATGCTTGCCAAAAGAACGTGTAACATTTCTGTTTGATCTGCTGTTTTTCTCAGATGAAATGCAGCTACTTCCTTGTGTGCAGTGGCCACCAGGTGTCATCAGAATGCTTTTGTTTTTATTAACTTCTTTAGAAGCATTTGTACACTTTGTATTCTTCTCTGGAAACTTTGTTAATCTAACACAGGAATAAACCTAAATCTTCATGTTACCTGTTCAGCCAAAACTTTATACAACTATTCAGCTGAACTACTTGAATAGCAGCTGGCAAGAGGAAAACGGGATGCGCAACACTGAGAAGCATGTGCATATATACAGATTGCTACGTACATGCTTTGCCTTAGTAATTTGAAAGATGGCAATACATATAGTAGGGTAAACGATGTAGGCCTGATTTACCTCAGTAGAAGGTCATTAAAGAGTTAAAGGCAAGGCAATTAAAATGATCAGTCAGACAATACTAGAGTTTAAAATATGCTAAATCTCGCTTTCTACTTCCTGCCATCTTTCCTCCTTAACGGCTTTTCTATGGTTTTGCTGTCCTGACTTCACACTGATTGTCTTTGTTGTAATTTGTTTTTAATGAAATGTTTTATTTAGTATGATTTTTTGGCATACTTACATAACTGTGGATAAAATACATTCAAACATCAGACTACCTTTAAAATGGTAATGGTTAGGTTCTTCTTCTATATTGAGTGAGCTGTGCCTCACTGAATTGCTGGATAATAAATATCTGAAAAATATTCTATCTTTTTTTTGTTGTTGTAATATAAAAACTGAGGAAAATATTTCAATAAATAACGGAAGCCTTTTTTGACTTCTTTCTGGCAAGAAAAACTTACACTTTTTTTTCCCCTGATTTGTACTTCCCTTCTGCATATTGGTTCAAGTTACTCAGAAAATGGGCTCTTGGTTCTCAGCTGCCAGAGTGCTGGCCATTCATGTTGGCCTTTTCGCCTGTGCTGGTGCCGCTACATCCTCAAGCCTGCTTAAGCCATTAGTAGGAAAGTGCATCTTTGGCTGTTATGATGGAGCCCTCTTGTTGCTTTTCATATGATACAGTAGTTTAAACCAAGGAGCCAGCAAAGCCATCTTTTTTATCTTTTAGGTTTAAATTGGAGCAAAGGTTGGTGGAGATTTAGTAAATGTTGTCTAGTATTGAACAATAGGATGTTGTTTAGGAAATTCATTCTCCTTATATTTTAAAGGATAACAGAGTCAGGGTCCACTAAGACCAGGTTTCTTAGGGAAAAATTTCACAAGAGCCAATTTTCAAGTAACAGCAATTTTAACTTAGCTTTATCTTTTGCTGGCAGGAAAAAGGAAGACTTCCAACATTTTTGAATGTCAGTGATAGTGCTTGTGTACTTCCTCTAATGAATTCCAGGGTACTGTAGGGTATGTGAGAGGGTACTACAGCTTGTGGAGGAAAAGAGATTTGACCTGCATTTACTTTTTGCTTCTCTCTAGTTCCTTTAACTATTGCAGATACATCAATGTGGAAATTTCAAAGTCTTTAGTCTTTGAAAGACTGTAGCCTGTTTGGAAGACTGTGGGTGTTCTGGTGCCCTAGGAATATGAGGGGCTTTACCTGAAGAACAGGCTCACAATTCAAAGCCTGAAGTTCCACCATTCTTGAGCTGCAAGGGAAAAATAAATGTTTTTAATGGATAGCATCAAATACTCCTCAAAATAAAGGTGATGTTTACTCAATTTAAACAATAACCATATTGTCTTCTGTATTCCATTATTGAGGAGACTATTTTCTTGGATTAGTCTCTCCGAAGGAAGTGGGGTAACTTTGTAAGGCCAGAAGGCAGACCTATGATTTGATTTAGGAAGGATGTTATGCCCTTGAAAATGAGATGTTTGTTTGACACAAAGGTATGTTGAGATGAGTTGTTCACATTCAGTATTGTGCAGGCTATTTAAGGACCTCATTAAAATGATTTTGCTTCATTGTATCCATGATTTCATTGAAAGAATTAATTGTCTGAACAAGGAGAATTTTTACTGGAAAAGAAAGAAACTCTGTTTCCCATGTGTCACATCCTTTATAAACACTGAAGACTGGCTATTGAATACTAGGAGACAATAATACTCTGACTGAGAAGTGCTTTGGGAATTCTAATGCCAGGATTAGCATACAAAATAAAAAAAAACAAAGTGGAATTTAGTACTTTTAAATATACTTCCTTTGGCTTCTTCTGTACATATCCCTACTTCTTCGCTTAAAGAGAAGTCAAAAAAATTGTATTGAGTATCAAGTTAAGAACTTCAGTTCATCATTCATACTGCTTGTCATTTTGATCTTAATTTAAGATTACTTTTTTCTAAATTTCATCTGAAGGTCTAGGGCAGTGCAAGTCTTATACTGAAAGTCTTAACTATGCTGTCTCCACCTTTTGGCATAGAGGAATTACATACTATTTTTTGGACCAGACGAAAAAAATTAGAGAAAACACTCAAGCTAAAATGTTCTGTATTTCCATAGAAGAAAACATTTTCTGTTTGCAAATGACTGCTGCTTTTGAATAGAACTGTAGCAGATACTATATCAATATACAAAAAAGCTTTGTAGGGAGAATAGAAAATTCTGTGTTATTTGGTCAAAAATGGTAGTGACAGCTCAGGAGGTGGTATTTTTCTCATTTTTGTATTTGTTGTCTTCCTTATAGATAGTGAGATTGTGCTGAATTTTGACTGTGTTGTCTTTTAAATTGGATTAAACATTGAAAAAAGCCCTCCACAATTTGAAATTCCAATGCGTGACAGAGAGGAATCTGTTAGCTATATTTGTTTCTGTGACACCGCCAAAGTATTGTGTATTATGCACTTGTAATTTAAAAGTGTGTGTGTCTCCTCATTTATTCTGTAAAGATTTGGATATTTGGCCTATGGAGATGTAACATTTGTGACAAACATTTTGCTTTTGAAGATCTTAAAATCATGTTTAACTTCCTTTGGATACTTGGAAAACTATTGAAGAAGAGTGTTATGTTAAACATATAGTTCCTATTTCCAGCAGAATTACAGAGTTTAGCATTTTCTGTTCAAAAATGTTGAAGCCACAGGAAGCTTCATTCCAAAACTCAGGAGCAGCAGCATGCTACAAAGAACCTTAAAATGCATTAGGTAATGTATGACTGTCTCCAAGCAGAAGAATTTGTTAACCTGAAGCTAATGTGGCAAATTAATTTTTGGTCATATCCTTTAAGAATCTGTTCAGCTCTACTTGATTTATATGAACATTAACAAAAGATTTATGTCACAAAAAGTCAACCCACTTTTCAGTTAGAACAGCTTCATTCTGAGCATCAACTATGATGTTAGGAGAGCACTGTTTGACAGAACCAGGTTCTTAAACTATGGAAATACTGAAGATATGATGCTGTCTGCTTAGCTGGGCTTGATGCTGTGCTCTGGTATTTTGCTGTGTTGTACCTGGTGATACCACTGGTGCCTATATAAATCCTTTCCGGTTTATTTGTGCAGTACATTAAGTGGTTTTGTGTCATTGCCCTTTAGATATTTTTTTTTTCTTGTAGAAACATAACCAGAATCTTTAAAAGGTAAAGGCAGAAGGAAGAGCATGACAACTTCCATCTTGCATCAGCTTTAGTCTTGTTGGTCCATGAATAAGGTAGTTCAAGAGGTGTTCTTCCCTACTTCTACTGCTGTATGAGTTTGACAGCATTATATTGCTATCAAAAGGCTTAATCAGCCACACTAATAAGTAGGAGGTAGACTTAAGCATGTGTTTAAGCTGCCGTGGCTGCAGAGGGTTACATACTACATCTACAATGTGGTTTTAGTTACCAGTTGTTTTAATCAAATTCCAGATGCTGATTCTTTGTTCCAGGTGATGATCCTTATGCCAGGCTGAGATTTGATCTAAGATTGCAAAAAGAAACCCATTTAGCCTTATGTATCCTGTGGTCACTGGTACTGCACGCACTCGGTGTACTGCTGATGCCTTCTCTGATTCTTTGGTTCCTGTATTAGTACCAACTGTAGGCTAGCCCTTAGTTGATGTAGTGGCTTTGATGAAAGCAGAAATGAATTGGTTTACGTATGCTGAGGATTAGGACCACACAAATTTGTGACCAGTTTGTTGCTTTGCCTTAGTCCTCCTGTCCTGTGGCAGCTTTCAGGAGCGAAGCTTACAGCAGGGAAAGCACTATAGGCTCCTTCTGCCTAGAGGAGGCTTATGGTATGCTGAATGCATTCTTCAAGTAGTGATAATCACTTATGCAATAAATTATGCAGGAAGATGGGAAGAGATCTGCCCACAGCTCCCTTTTGGTGTGAGGCAGAACTCTCCTGTCAAGGAAGCTGAGGCATACGTTATTGAAATTGTGTTAGAGACACAGCTGTGTTATCTGAACAAAGATCACAGTGGGGAGAAACGGAGATGTGATTCAGTGTTGTGGTCTAGATCTTGTCTGAGATGTGGAGAACTGACCACAGCTCAGCAAATCGCTGTCTGTAGTCCCAGCAAAAAGTCATGACTCTAGCCATTAGTGTCTGCCTCAGGAGATGTGCTCTTGTCCTAGAGGTAATTTTAAGAGAGAATGAGAAGAAATTAAAGGCAATATAATACCTTAGGTTAGTTAATGCAGGGGTAAATTTAGAGAGACAACAGCAACTGCCTCATAGTCATTTTCTTTCATAGCGAATTCTTTGTGGGTTATGGCATCATGCAGATGCAAACTCCCATGTGGTGATATTTTGACAGTTTATATGGAGGTGGGACAGAGGTAAATTTAACTCTAGGAAGCACACAGGGGGAGATTTTTTCATGAAAACTCAGATGCGACGTAGAGATGAAACTGGTGAAGGCATATCATTAATTGTTAGTACACCTAACTTGTGCTGTGCAGCCAGGTAGCTATTGCCTTGATAATACTTATTAGTTGTGGGGATAGACATGTTGAGCAGGGGGGTTGGAACTAGATGATCTTAAGGTCCTTTCCAACCCTAACTATTCTATGATTCTATGATTCTATGTTT
>JASSUY010034620.1:23208-39184 GCA_032466535.1 Forpus xanthops
GCAGGGGGGTTGGAACTAGATGATCTTAAGGTCCTTTCCAACCCTAACTATTCTATGATTCTATGATTCTATGTTTCTATGATTCTATGATTCTATGACTTCATTAGGAGTACAACCTGTAAATGAAACAGACTGCATTCCAGGTCTGCATGCTCTTAAGTTTGCCATGAAATGAAGGTGGAGGTGTCTCCATTTACTGTTGGTTTGGATAGCTGGAGGAATTAGGCAAGAAGGCTGGGGCATAAGGCCTTTTTGCATATTTGTGTTATATATGAAACTATTTTAATTTCATACTGAAATGTTTGGCAGCACTTGTGAGATGTGTTTTGCATTTTTCACAACCAGTTTGCAGCTGTGAATGTGGAGTTTAAAAGATAAAAAATTATTTTTCTTTTTCTTTCCCTAAGCAGTTGGAAAAATCCTAAATGGTCCAATATGGTTGAGCTAAAGACAAGGTTGGGTTTCAGAACTGGGGTTGTGAGCTGAGATTTTTACTAGAGCAAAGCAGGATGAACTTCTATTGGAGAGTTAGTGAAGAAATGCAGAGAAGTAAGGCTAAGCCTGCAGATGCTGTATGCAAATAATCAGCTGTCTCTTTCGAGATGGTGGGTGACTAATGGAGATGAGCTGAATCTGTGCTGGTATAGCAGAAGAGGCATGTTCTGAGACTGGTAATACCTGCCTGTGACAACCTAGAAGCATTCACCTCCAGTGACTGCTGTGTGTTTGGCTTGCAGTTTCTGTCAGACATTGATCTTGATGTGACAGTGCTAAAAGGTTTCAATTAGATTATAGGATGGCTTTAAATGGGCATGAAGCATGTCAGAAGAAAGTATGGTATGGAGCCACCACTCCTTTATTTGTTAATATGTCTTGGATGTATGAATTTTTGCTGGTGGAAAAACCTTAATTACCCCAATAGAACCTTTGATAGTAGAAATTTCCAGTGGAGGTATTGGTGCACTGCCAGTCAGGCTCTCTGATAAATCACAAGGTCTAAGAGGAGAGTATCCTTTAAAGAAGATAGATAATTGGTTTGAGATTGCAAATTGTCTTGAAAAGGAGAAAAAACCTGCTATTCTTCACCTGACAACGCAAAGGGAGAGTGGTCTCAGTGGTGGGCTGGGAACCTGACGTGGAGGTCCAGCAAGGCAAAGGACCTGCAGCTGCTGCATGCAAACAGTTAAGAATGGATGGGTTTGTGGCACCCATTGCTGAAGTAATTGCTTGATACTTTACAAGTTATGTAAATAAAACTTTACTGCAGTTAAACAGCATAATTTTCATCTGATCTTTTTTTCTGTATCCCAAACAGTACTCGTAAACCTTTCCAGGGCAAGTTTGCACTTCAAAGACTTCATCCTCCTCTGCTATTAATTGCTGTTAGTGTTTTTGAATATACTGACAATATGCTGACTTAAACCAGCTGAGAATATAGACCTGATTGTTTTATTTCTGACTGATTGTGATAGTTTCTTTCATGATTTAGTGAACAAATTTATGTAATAGTGTATAAGAATCAAAAAAAACACAGGTAAAAAGGCAATATCTCTATCCTCCAAAGGGCTTTTGTGATCTAGAGGTGGTTATTCTCTTGTTATATCTAGCATGGTATAAGTTGGGTCAGTACTTTAGAGAGACCTACAGTTGAAAACCTGTTCTATGTATGCAACAACTGTGCGCTCAATTCCTTATAGGCCTTTCATAAATTATTATTAAGCAGAAAAGCCTTTTTTTTTTGTTTCAGTAATTAATTAGTTCAACTGATTTATTTTCCCAGTTTAATACTTTATTACTCTGTCCTTAAAAATAAGGAAAATTTTTTTAGCATGTACTTGGATAGTTTTTTTGTACCTTATATTATCTGTATCAACATTGCAATTACTTAATCTTGTCAGATAGTACAGCTGTGGTCATGGCCTCATTCAGTGGGTAACTGAACAAAAAAACTGGGTACTTGGATCTGCAGCAAATTGAGTTTTAAATCATAGTGTAAAGGATGTAGATAAACATTTAGTATTTAATCATCTGTTAAAATGAAATGCATTTCCAATTCTCCATCACTTCATATCAAAAAGAAAAGGTAATAAATGTCAGAATTTGATCCCCATCCTTCTTATAATCTGTGTGGTAGCATTAGTTTTCTAGTGGTTACATCTTTTTGGGAGCAGGAGGGTTACACTGGGCAGTTGAGCAAAAGCTTTGGGCAGCTGGATTTGAATTGTTAGAGTTTGTGCTCAAAGATGCTGCCCTTCTCTGCACTGCTGTTTCATGACTTCCCTCCCACCCCCTCATCTCCCAATCCCAACTGGGAAATGAATTTTTAAAGAGGGATTTTAGGAATGATGGGAACTAAACTTCCAGTATATTCTTTAGAATGTGGCTTTATTTGTGTTTTCACTCTTTAGAAGGTAATCTAAGCAGGGGAAGGAAAGAAAGCTTCATACTTACAATGTTTAAAATTTAGGTTGGCTTTGTTTTGCTTATTATTGCAGTCATGGCCATTTCCTCCTTGGAGCTTTTAAATTTGGGAAACTGAATTTTTATTCCAGGAAGAGTTGAACATACCGTAACTGATTCCCTGAAAGCTCTTAGTGTTTCATGTCCTAAATATGCTTGCAGAAACAAAGGTTAAGCTTGTCTGCCCAGATTTAAGCATGTAGCAAATTACTTCATTACACAAAACCTATTGAAGCTAGTGCTCACCCACACAGAGCTCGCCACAGTGAGAGCTCTGTAAACAAGTGCCTAGAAGTTGGTTTGGTTTTTAGATGCCATAAGTTTAGACACGATGCTGGAAATGTAGCCTTGTATCCTTCGTCATGTTTGTTTTCCATTTGCTGTATTGCTTTTTTTTTCATGTGAGTCTTTTGCCTTATGGTTATGCACAAAATACTGATAGCAACTCTTTTGTTTTACAGGTACTAAGCCAAATGTTCTGCAATTTGTAATATCAATGTTAAGAATGGATGGGGAGGAAAAGAAGAAGAGAGATGTTGTTGATGAGAGTTTACAGACTCACTTGACAGAAGAATCCCAGAGAAATACACCAGGAGAAAATGCTGGATGTGACTCTTTGTCTCAGCAGAAAACAAAGCCTGTATCAGATGAAGCGTTCAGGGACTTTGACAAGAAAAGAAAAGAGAATGGCACAAACAAAAGGGCACTGTCAGGATCACCAAACCCGGGTGCTGTTGTAGCAGACAAACATGAAAATGTCTCCAGAAAAAGAAAGAAGAGTTCTTCAGAAGACATGAAAGATAGTGAAAGAAAACTGCACAAAGTTGTAGCTGGAGAAGCAGGTAGCATTGCAGCTGGAGCTGTAAAGAAGGAAGGAGTCACCAGTTGTCGTGGTGATGAAATACTTAATTCGAGTTTCTTGTGCCTACATTGTGATTTCAAATGTGCTGATGGTGCCATATTGAAAATTCACAAGGAAAATAAACATTCACAAGAGGAGCCAGCTGCTGTTCATGATAATTTGTGTTCTTCAGAAGAAGTCAGTATTGGTTATGCAGCTGGAAACATAGACGGAGATTTCAAAGGCAGAATGAATGATCAGTGTTTACCTTCCTGCTCTGATAAGGAAAGCAATAAACAAGAAATTTCCTCTAAACTATCCAAAGAGCAAACATACTCTCACTGTAGTTGCACAGCTGAATGTAGTTCAAAATTACATATGCATGTCCAGCAAGATCAGGAGAAATCAAAGATGTTTTGTTGTGAACTTTGTGGTTTTCAGAGTACTGAGGAAAATCTCCTAAATTCTCATTTCCTTGGCAAGACTCACCTTCGGCGCCAAAATCTTGCTGCACGGGGAGGATTTGTACAGATATTGACAAAAAAATACTCCAAACAACTACGATCTACTGCAACCAAAGAGAGGAATGTCAGAGCAAAGCCTGGAACCAGTAAATTAAGGGCAAGAGCTGCTGATGCAAAAGAATTAAGTGTTTGCAGTGAGCTGCAAGGCCCAAAAGTAAGCTTGTCTAAACAAAATGATGGCACTGAACTGATTGAAATGATACCATCTTCAGATGTTCACACTGAAAAAACGGATACTATGGCAGAAGAAACATTTCTTTTTTCTGCTGTAGAAGGAAATAATGGAGTCTCTTCTGAAAAAACAGAAATACCAGGACCCTCAGAAAGTATCTTGCAGAAAACAGAATTGCCTCCAGCTACCAAAAAGCCAGTTAGCAGTTTAAACTTGACAAGGAGATTTAATAGACAGGAATGTAGAAGAAACATTGTCTTATTAAGGTCATCATTTGGACAGAGTAGGTCTTTTAAATTCAAAAGGCAGGTTAAAAGAAGGTACAACTTGTTGGGAAATTGTAAGAGAGGCAAGTCTGAAACTCAGAGGCTACACATGAAGCGTATCTGCAGCGCAGAGTTTAAATCTGGTGATTCAAGCTCTATGTCACAACCAGAATTAGAAACAGATGCTAGAGGTAAAGGTAATAATACTTCAGAAATTCAAGATCTCACTGAAGACAAGCCAAATACCCCTTCTTCCAGCACTACACATACTAAAGATTGTGATGTTAACCTTACTGCTGGTCATAGTATTCCTCATACTTGCACTGATTGTGGTCATGTTTTTCAGAACAGGAAAAGTTTGGAAATTCATGTTGGAAAGGTACATACCAAGAGGATCCAGTTTCATTCTCAGATGTGTAGTTATTCCTCTGAAGTCAGGGAAGACATGAAACAACACTCTCAGGACAATAAACACCAGATGGGTGGTTGTAGCTTTAATTGTCAACTCTGTTCTTTTACCAGCTCGAGCGTGATCAGCCTTCAAAGCCACATGAGCGAAGCACATAATATGTCCCATAGTTGTCCAACTTGTATTCTTTTTTTTCGAATGGAAGAAGAGCTGATAAAACATCAAAAAAATGAGAAACATGATTGTTCAGTCTTTCAGCAAGCCACTCCATTGGGTAACAGTGATCAGACCTTGCAAGTGCCAACTTATGCTGACTCGTTATCAAAGAATAGCCAAAATCTTGCAAAAGAAATGGAAGTATCAGTGAAAGCAAAAGCTCCAGACTCTTCCTTCATAAACCATAAAAATGAACTAAAGCATTCTGTTCTGAATAAAACCCAATTTCAATGCAAAAAGTGTTTTTATAAGACAAGATCTTCCACAGTTCTTACAAGGCACATAAAACTTCGACATGCACAGGAGTATCACTTCCTTTGCAAAGCATGTAATCTCTACTCACTGAGTAGGGAAGGAATGGAGAAGCATATCAAAAGAAGTAAGCACCTTGAAAATGCCAGGAAAAACAACATTGGACTACGTTTTGAAGAATGTATTGAAAAGGTTTGTGTTGGCATTGGTGGTATTAAAACAGTAGTGGATCCTTCAATTTCTGGGAGTGGGAATACAGAGTTAGATAAAGAAATTATACATGTTTCATCCTCTTCTGTGGAAAATGTGTCAAGAAATAAGGAAGTCATTCCACTTGATCAAAGGATTGCTGAAAATGAATTGGCTTTAGCTAATGCACCCAAAAGAGGGAAACCCAAAGGCACTATTTCTAGAACATGTAGCCATTGTGGTCTTTTGGCATCAAGTGTTACAAATTTGACTGTTCACATCAGACGAAAACATAGTCATCAGTACAGCTATTTGTGTAAGGTTTGCAATTATTACACTGTAACCAAAGGAGACATGGAACGCCATTGTGCAACCAAGAAACACAAAAGTCGTGTTGAAATAGAAGGACCTGGAAAACAGAACTCAGACATCATCGTTAGCCCTGAAGGAGGTAATTTTGAATCCATGAGCAAGAAGGTTAACAGCCCCATGACTGCTTTGTATGAACATGTTGAAGATGGTAACCAGTCATCAGATTTGGAAAATTCTGTCTTAGACAATCAGGAAGTTGAGCAAGAAGATACTAAGATAAAAGTTGTAAATGCCAGTAGGCTGCCAGATTTGGAGCATACTAGCAATCCATTAAATATAAACCAACATGTGTTTCTGGAACCAGCGAAGGTTACGCAAGATGGTGACCCATGCCTCCAGAGAAGAGCATTGAGTGCAGGTGACAATAAGTGTATCCACTGCGACTTCATTGCTCATTCTTCTTCTTCTTTAGAGCTGCATGTGAAGCGAAAACATACGAAACAATTTGAATACTACTGCATGGCTTGTGACTACTATGCTGTTACTCGTAGAGAGATGATTAGGCATGCAGCAACAGAGAAACATAAAATTAGAAGAGAATCTTATGTTTATTCTTCTGGGGAAGAAGCAAACACAGCAAATACCAATAAAGAAGGCATTGCTTTGTCTCAACAGGAGCACCATCACAGTGTAGAAGAATCAAAAACTGTTATAAGTGAAACAAAATGTACCAGTGATGCATCAGAAGGTGATCATATGAGTAAAAGCTTAACTAAGTGTCCTGTCTTAGATGAAAGTCCATCTCCAGGAATGCCTAAAGGAGGTGATTCCAAAGATGCAGGAGAAGGTGGACTTGAAGAGAAGTCTAAAAATGGAGAAAACAATTTCTGTGAAGGGTTCCAGCAAACTTCTCAGAAAGGTAAAGTTGTTAAACTTGACAAGGAAGCATCAGTTAAAGAAACAGGTACTAGTGAGTTGCAGCAAAGTAGGCATGGTCAGGAGCCGCTCAACTCAGATGATGATTGCACTGCAGAAAATCAAAACAGCTCAAGCAGCAGAAGCTTGAATTCAGGAAAAGGTGAGGAAAGCTTGGAAGCATATAAAGAAAACCCTGAAGTGGAATGTAGAAACACAGACATTCTCAAAACAATACCACTGAAAAAAAATAGCCCACTTATGCTAACTCTTCCAGAAACAAGTAGTGCAGTAGAGCAATCAAATTTTGCTGGAAACATTGGAGAAACAGTACAAAATATACATACTTTAAAGGGTGACAGAAGTTTCAAAGAGGATCCTACTGGGGAGGAGGAAGAAGCCCTTATGGAAACACAACATGAGGCAGAAGTAACTATAAATAACAATGCTTGGGAGGCAGATGGCTCAGCAGCTGAGGGCATGCAAGAAAGTAATAATGAGGCTTTAGGAACGGTTATCAGTGCTGATGATAAAAGAAAGGCAATGCAAAATTTTGGCAAGTTTGATTCTTCTATAGTGAGGTTAAAAAGCCATCAAGATGGGGAAGTCACTGACCATTCTGCTGAGGGACAGATGTCAAGTGCAGTGAAGGCTAGAGAGCCCACAGTGAAAGCAGACCCTGTACCAAGTGGTGGGAAAAAGAAATCAGAAGGAATTTCCCTTGGGGAATTGACACGTATTCGCTGTGATGACTGTGGTTTTCTAGCAGATGGTTTGAGCGGACTAAATGTTCACATAGCCATGAAACATCCTTCAAAAGAGAAGCATTTTCATTGTTTACTGTGTGGAAAATCATTTTACACAGAGAGCAACCTTCACCAGCACTTGGCCAGTGCTGGGCACATGCGGAATGAGCAGGCAAGCGTGGAGGAGCTGCCTGAAGGAGGCGCTACCTTTAAGTGCGTGAAGTGCACGGAGCCCTTTGATTCAGAGCAGAGCTTGTTTCTCCACATCAAAGAGCAACATGAAGAATTGTTGCGGGAAGTGAATAAGTACATTGTGGAAGACACTGAGCAAATAAACAGAGAGAGGGAAGAGAACCAAGGCAATATCTGCAAGTATTGTGGGAAGATGTGTAGAAGTAGCAATTCCATGGCCTTCCTAGCTCACATCCGTACCCATACAGGTATGGAAATGCTCTCTTTGCAAGTGGTCCCTTTCAAGCAGAGTGAATTATATCACTGGTCTTTTTCTGTTTGTTAATCTCTTTAACATTTCTTATGAACTGGGATGCATATCACCTAAGGAGCCCCCAGTGAAATTCAGGATTGCCTAAAGGGGTATGAAAAACAGTGATCAAAGGTCAGAAAATACAAGAATATTGTTAAGTGCAGTAACCCTTCTGCTTTTTGTTTCATACGGAGAGATTTTGTTTCCTTTAATCTAAATTGTAACCATTAACTGGTTCTTAAATGTATATAATGCAGCAGTGGTGGTTTGAGAGAACAATTAGCTGTTCTTTCTAACTTCCTCTTCCTTGCAGTTGTTTAATATCCAAATTGTTTATTTCATTTCAATTCAGTGACACTTTCAGCATTACATAATGCTTCAGGATAGACATCTGATATTGCATCATTCCTAAAAAATACCAGTAAGAAGCTGCAAGAGGTTTTTTTTTTTTTTTTTTTAAGAAATAAGTTATGGGTATTTGAATTGGTCAGCCTTTTCGGAAGGTAGTGTGTAATGCTGATGTGGTGCACAGAGATGTAGCATCTGATTTAGTTTCTGTGCTGATCACACTTTCAATTCATTTTTATGTTTAATTTTAAGTGGAAAATTTAAAAACATTTTTGTAGAAAAATGCATAAGCTGCAGTTCTAAATTTATGTAAAAATTCACTGCGATGTTTCTATAAACCTGCCATACATTCTTTATTTTAAATAGACAGCTTTTCTAAATCACTGAGCTCTGCTTAGACAAGTGGTGTCTCCGTGGTTGAATTTATGAGTGGATTTGAATAATAAATTCACATTTCAATGAACATATTTTCATTAAAACTGTAAGGTTTATTTTACTGTACTTTTAAATAATGGCTTATTATGGAAGCTATAGTTTAAATTCATGCAGTATTTGAAACTTAGTGCATGGTTACAAGGAAGAGAACAAAAAGGTAAGAAAAATGAAACATGAAAGAATGGTAATTCCTGGCATAATCCTAAAATAGTTTTGTGAGGGTTTTTGTTTTATGAAAAGGCAAGGGCGTGACTGGACAACAAAGTTTAATATTAATCTTAGGGAGCACAGACATTGTATTTCAAACCTTTCAAAGTATTTTGCTATAACTTGAGTATTCATGTATATCAGTAACTCACATACTTAATACTTCCAGCAGTACTTCTGTCCTGTCAATAATATAGCTATCTGTATTGCTTCAGCTGATATCCCAACTTTGAATGCAGTATTAAGTCTTTAGGGGGATGCTCCTGTTCACATGGTCAGAACAGCTGTATGAGCCCTTAATATGCCCTCTTACGGCAGATAAAACTGAATAAAACTAAGGGGGAGGATGCTAATGGAGCTCTCTTTAGAATTCTTTATGCAACTGTCTGGTCAAGACATGTTGCTTATAATTGATGTGTCCATTACTTGAATTCTCTTGTAATTATAGTCAATAAGTCTTGTAAATGTGTTAAAGCTCACTAAAAGCATACAAATTCAAGAACAGAGTAAGGCTAATAATTTAAAATAATCAATGTAGGCATTTCAGCACTTAATTTCCCTTGTGTGTTGATAGCTGATCATTCTTAATCCATTAAGATTTATTTAGTCGTTTACAATGCAAAATAGGTTTGCACTGGTCACTTGTGCCATTTGAAAATGTCCACCAGGTTAAGTGCAGAATGTAGTCCATTAGTCTTCCTTGACTATATGTATTAATTGCATTTAAAATCAAGTTAATGTGGATGTGAAAGTGAGGTAACTATCAATATATGACAAAGCAACCCTACTTACATAAGTTACATCATTGATTGTAACATTTAGTAAAAGTTAGTGTACTTTTAACATCTTGTGTGTAGGTCTTATCATGAAGTATATTTTTATTGTGCTTTTGGATGGCCCTAAATACGCAAAGCAGTAAAAGAATGCGTTTCATTTTGCAAGTCATTTTTCAGTGGTTTGTGCAGGGGAGTTATAGAAGGGTTGCAGAATAGAGTTTTATCTGCTCTCTTTCTCACAGTACCTTTAAATGAAATGCTTTTCTTATGCTTTGCTTATTCACATAAATAGTAATGTGGAGACTTTTATTAATAGTTAATGGGAAGAAGGCTTTCTCTTCCAATCTGTGTTTTCATATTTGTCATTTCCTTTGTGACTTACAGAACCTTTACTTCCAATCTGTATCACAATTGATGCAGTTGAATAAGAAACAAATCTTTTTGGGTTATTGGAAGTGGTGGCAGAGGGAACTGACCTACTCCACCAACTGTATATAAACTGGCTTGTAACACTGGTGAGGCAAAGAACAGTATTTCTAGCTTCTCACCAGTTCCGTGATAACAGCAGATACATAATAGGAGCAGAGCTGCACATTTTCCCTATTATTTTTCTGATTATGTGCTTTTTAAAAAAAGCTTTCTTCAGCATCTGGATGTGCATATATATTTATATATGTATGCATGTATGTATCCAAATCCTTGCCTTTTTTATTGAGTAATTGGTGATAGTTTGGGCAGGAGGGAACAGAAAGGAAAGTTATGGAAAGATACAACTAATGATTTCCATTAATAGAAAAATAATGTTTTCAAAATACCATTAAATAATGTAGGAGGTTTTCACATTGCAAATGAAAGGGAAGCTTTGCTAGAGAGGACATAACAAGTAAGTCCATCACATGTTGACAAGTGAAAATGAGGAACTGTAAAGGAAAATAAAAAGAGTAGTAGAGGTGGAAGACTTTTTAGTTCACAATTGCTGGAGGTCTCATAAACTTAATTAACAATCAACATCTGAGGAAAAATCACCTGCAACTGTATCATCTTTGTTTTGTTTCTCATCAGATTTCTCAGTTAATGTAAGATTTGCTCAATGCAAGTGTGGTATCTACTCCCCTTGTCCTAAACACATGGGAAAATGGTATGATGAGATTTCATGTGGCTCTGCTTCATTTGCATTGGGCCTGCTCTAGGGATACAACTTTACCTGCAGGTGCAGGTGATGTTGCCTTTGGTTAGTTTAAAGCCGAGGAGGCAAATGTTTTTTACAGTTTTTGAGTCTATTTTACATTTAAAATAAGGACTATGAACTTCAGTCTTTTTTGTAAGACAGTCGTATGGTTTGTGTCTGTCTGACCTGAACTCAGTCTATTTTCAAGTTGGTCAGTTTTTATTGTTATGTGGGTTTGTGTTCCTCTCCCCCCCCCCCAATTCTTTTTTTTTTCATTTTTTCTATGAATTAAAAGCAAAGCCAAATGTGAATTCATTAGTGTCACATTTGACACAGCATATGAGAACCATTAAAGTTTGTTATAAGTGTGGCTAACAAATGGTTGTTTCAACCTTGTTTCAGTCTGAAATTAGCCTTATAGCAAATACAGTTTTTTTTTTTCCCTATTAGTTTAACACTTTGTCTAATGTCTTCATCTTAAGTATAAAATTTTGGGTTTTTCCAGCAAAGAACATCCTGGAACAAATTTGGCACCAGCGATCTAAAAGGGAGGTGCACTGCTTTTGTTTCAGGTGATAAGTCCCGTCTGGAGCCTGGCAGCACTTGAATTTTCATGGAGTTTAAATGGAGATGTTAACAGATACTCAGCTCTGGATGTGAGAAATAAATAAAAAAACCCTCGAGGCCTCACTGATTTTTGGATGGGAACAGTCAACAGAATAATACATTTCTGTATTGTCAGCACACTGTAGCTACAATTGGTCTGAACTTGAGTTCTTCACAAAGGAGTCATGTAAATGGAAAACAGCAAAGGTCTTGTATGGAAGCCCTGTGGGACACCTGCAGTAGCAGAATGAGGAACAAATTTACAATTTAATCAGTAGGAGAGAAACTAAGGGAACATAGGTTTGAATCCACATGGTATTTGAATTCTATGGCAAAAAAAGAGCAGTATAAACAACAATGGATTTAAAAATCCTCCCCAACTGTGGCCTTGATGTTATTAATTGTGCAATTAGTCTTTAAGATCAACTTTTAATACTGTTTTAATGCAAAGATAGGCTTTCTTTTAATTATTATTTGCATGGGTCTCTTTATAGCTTGCAGTGTTGATTTGAAATGTCACCAAATTAATGATTAATTTAGTTTTATCAGGATCATTTAAATAAACTGCATTTTTTTCACTGTGATTGATAGAAAATGATTGCTGTTAGCTGCAGTCTCAACCTGCTTTTGACATTTAAACTTATAAAGCTGACTAGATATAACCATTCAGGTGCTAAATATATTTTACATCTACTTCCAACAGTAGAAATGGAAGTATTAAGAGATCTGGCTTCATTGTCATTGAACTGTGAAATATTCAACCTTGTCTGCCTGTGCTTAGTACTGTTGACTTTTTTATTTCAGTTAGGAGATTAAAATTAAATGCTTCATTTTTCGTCAGCTTTTGGGAATTAAATTGAAATTTAAGACTCTAAAAATTTTTACTAAGATCCTCAATTTCAGCACGGATTCTTGGAGGATATTCTGTTTTCAAGGGCAAAGCAAAAAGGTTCATTGATCAAGTATGATATAGTGCAATATTTTTCTTATCAGAGCTCTTTATGTATATTTATTAAAGATCACATATTTCATACTATGCTTAACTGTATTGAAAGAAGTACTTCACAAAATATATACTAAATGTAATATGGAGACTCTGTGACCATATTGTACTTACTTTTAACTGCAGTTCTATGATTTTGATTTATTGATTTACGGATTTAGTGGTCAGAAAATTGGCAAGTGCTACAGCATGCTTTAAAATGGTGTTGCAACATAATAACATGGGGTCTGACACGTGCCTAGTTTAACTATTTCAGTAAAAAGAATAATTCTTCCATCCTCAAGAGAGGATCGCTGTTAATTAAGATAGACAAATAATTTGACTTTTTTGCTGAACTAATGTGATACAAGAGATAGGCTGGTATTTCTTCCTTGGAGAAATAATTTCAGAGTTCTTTGGTCTGCAGTAGGCATTTAATATTAAAGTTTGTTCTCGAAATAAATAATAGCCAAAATGTCAATACTTCTGGTTTGCAGAATAATCATAAATTCTTGACCATAAAACAGTCATAAAGGCATAATATTTTATCCACTGTATATTCATACATTGCATGTCATTACAATAGCTAGGTGATGAATCATTTTCTGTGTGTGACAGAACAAATCTGAAATACCAAAGCTAATATGAAATCTATTCAAAGTCGGTAGACTTGTAAAATTACTTTAAATACATTTGCTTAAAAACTGAGTCCATTTTGCAGTTTACGCCAATATCAAGCCACTTTAAGACCATCACCTGAGTTTCATCATTTGAAAATGGGGAAAAGTGTAGAACAACTTTTGCCATCTTGTTGAAAGGTTATCTACCTACTACGTTGTCTTCTCATTTTAATATTTTGTGAGTTTTTAAAATAATAATAATAATAGTAATAATTTTTAAAAGAGTAAATTATTCCTCAAAGTTAAGAGAGTAGTGATCTTGAACTTAAGGGAACTTTAATGAGTAATGTATAGTATGTGCCATCTGTGCCCAGGGAGTCATAAATTTATGTGCAAGATGTGTTTTTTTTGTTAGGCAAAAGTCTCAAGCAGGTTAAATGTAGGATAGGCTTTTTTAAAGGTTATTTTTTTCCCAGGGTTTTTTATTTCTTTAACCATGGGTGATATATTATTCTAATTCAACTCATATCTTATGCTAAATTTTACTTAGGATCAAAGCCATTCAAGTGCAAGATATGCCACTTTGCAACAGCTCAGCTCGGAGATGCCAGAAACCATGTCAAGAGGCACCTTGGGATGAGGGAATACAAGTGTCATGTCTGTGGGTGAGTAAATTGAAACAGTCTCCACCATGGTTAACCAGGAGAAGAGTGCAGGATATGCATTGTTTCAGAATTGAAAACTGTGATGTGAGCAAGAGTGGCTAAAATTATGCATGCATATCCTCCTTTCCATTGTTATGGTAAATTCCTTAAATACAGTTATGACATTCTTTTCCCACTTCTAATCCTGCACTGAAGATGAGCAATTTTATGGGCTACAAGGTCAATTTGAACCTGTAATCTGTAAATTGACTAAATTATAGGATGTTCATTCACATTGCCAGGGAGAACTGTAAATTCCATTTAAAGACATAAAAAATATATAATATAGACTCTACTGTGTGGGGTTTTTTCTTTTGCTATACTGTTATAATTTTAGTACCATTAACAGATTTCTGGACTCCATTAGGGTTTTCATTCTTTACGAAAACAAAACAGAAGGCTGATTTTTCAAACAAACGGATCTAAAGTATTGCAGGCATAAGACTTTAAAAATAAATTGCACTCTTTTATGTATGCTTGTGTTCTTGTTTGTCACCCAAAAAAATCTTGTTTTTCCTTTTTACTTAATCGTTATTTTCTCAGAAGGATCGTTCATAATGTTTAATTGTCCTTCAAATGTGTTGCATTTAATAGGAGGCATTGAGACTCCTTAATGCAAAACTAATTAATTTAGCAGAAATGTTTAAAAGGTTTTAAAATGCCATGGCATATATGGTACATCATAGGACGTTCAAAGTTGGATTTTAATACCCTAGTTCTGATTAAAAATATATTTTAATGTTATTATGCTGGAAAAATTAGCTAATATATGCATCATATAAAAACATTTTACTCAAACCTATGTAACCTGCTATAGCAGTCTTATGGCTAATGTGTAGAATAGCACAGGTTCAATTAGATGAGGCAGTGCACACATGAATGGTGTAGTGTGATACTGGGTATAATATTCAGCAGGAGGGTTTTTTTTTAGCCTTAGTATGCCTATCTACTGCTGGACAAAGTGAGTTGCATATTTTAAGGGACAAGTGAATCTTCAGCTGGAGATTCAGCTGAGTGATTTTCACTGGTTCATCTCTGTTTTTCAAATAATTTTGCATGCAGCATTATGAGATACTTTGGATGTTTTTACTCAAGAAAGTTAATTGGTGACTTCTTGCAGCAAGTAATAAAAATGTATGAGCCCAGTTCTTAAGACCACTGAATATCTGTAGTACAATACCTTGTGCTGCATTTTATTTTGCAGAATGTCTAACATTATATGGTAGCTTATTTTATATTGTCTGACAAATCTTATTTACTATCTCTGCTATATGAATTGTTAAGAATTTGGCATGGAAGGTAGTTAACAACTGCAGATTCAGAAAACTGTTTAGCTAAGGCTAAGCTCTGTTCTTTAGAAGTTGTCAACAAACTTGACAATGGTTATTTATTCAATTCCCTTTTAACTTAAAGTGAAAAATCATTGTATTATTTGACCGAGAGGAGAAGTAAAAAACAAAACCTCAAAATAGCTAATACCTTATCTTTTCTAAGAAGAGAATTAAAATGATTAGGATTTGGCACAGTACTCCATTTTTTTCTAAAGCTCATTCCTTCAGGATTGACATGTTCTTAGAATCTGTGTCTGAAATTACACAACTCTCGGCTGCATTTCATGACAGCTGTGCAAGAGAGAGAGCAAAACATATGTGAATGGTTTCAACTGTGGACTTGAATATTAGTCACTTTGCTTACTGTATGTTGCTGACATGTCACACCTGGTAGCCAAGCAGGTACTAACTTTCCGTTTTTGTGTAGCATTATGTTGCTAATTTTCATGAACAACATGAAGCTGTGTTATTTAGATACGATAAAACAATCAGCTGAAGAGACATATGCCACAATACCCTCTGCTCACAAAAATCTGATTTATATACCTGTTTAAATAATCATGACGTTTCACTTAATGGGCACCAAAAATTTTAAGAATTATATATTAACGTGGATTAATTATATACTAACACAGATTTAATTGAAAAATACACTTTTATACTGTAGCTAGCAGTCCTGAAGAATTAAGCAGGATTAAAGAAGGAGAAATGACCAAGAGCAGTTTGAGCCATAGTCCAAATAATGAACATGCTGTCCTTAAATGTGCAAGAAGAGGAAAAAAAGCGTAATAGCCTGTGCTGTATTTCTGCTATTTTAATTGAAAAGATTGGGTAGTGTGCAGGTTAAAAAAGTAAAGTAGCAACATAAAAAAAAAAAAAAATTGCGAGGATTGGCTATCGGATTAGTGGCACTATAGAGCATTGGTACATTAACACCACTGACAATGTCAATTCATTATCATTGATGGCTAAATAATCTTAGAAATGCTCAGTGGACCTATTAGTTCCTGAAC
>JASSUY010034620.1:39194-44194 GCA_032466535.1 Forpus xanthops
TAGCTTTAATTGCTATAAATTTTACCTTTTTAAAAATCATGCTTTAAAAGGTGAAGTGATCTTTCAGGAACATTAACTCTGTAATTTTGTCACAAACAGAAGGTCCTGCACTATGTTTTCTTTTCTACAGTAGTTAATACTCCGTCCTCTGACTTTTAGATTCGTAGTAATAAGCCCTCTGCTAGTTGCGACGATAAATTTTGTTCCAAAAGCTTTTGAACTGCTCGGGCACTTTGTAAAGGTGAAATGTCAGAGCAACATGGTGATGTAGTGTGGTCTCAAAATACCTGCTTTTTTTTTTTGTTTGTTTGTTTTCTTTTTTTTTTAGACAAAAATTCTCTGGAATTTTTTTGTCCTTTAAAAAAAAGACAAAAGGCTGTATCTTTTGTGGTGTTTTAGAAGGAGTTTGCTGTCTCTCAGTTTTCCAAGTGGTCTTCATATTTACATGATGCAAAGTAGGCAGTATATAGTTCACTTAGCTGTTGAAAAAGGCAGTAATTTTGCTGTGTTCTTTTATTTTTTTTTAATTGAAGTTTAGGGTTTGTTTCTCTTCAGCTGCACAGCAGAAACTGTACGGCACAGAAATTGGACACCGCTAATGTTTTAACATTTGGAATAAACCGTCTGCTACTCATTTCCTTATCACAGATGTGTGTTAATTGTTTTCTTTTCCATACCCATGGCTGTAAAATATATCCCATTATTTCAGAGGTAGTATCTATTTTCTGTGGGTAGCAAACTGCTGCCTATTTGAATTTAATTTTTGGAAGTCTGCCTCTGAAATTGGCTGATACCCTGGGTTAGATGAGCAAATCTTGGTTGCCCAGTATTTAAAAATCTCATTTCATTTGCCTGGTGAAATGCTTATCATGCACTTTTTGAATTTTATGCCTCAGGTAGAACATGAAAAATGCATTGTTCTGAGATTTTGAACAGAACTTATACGCAATGTTTGATTTAAAAATGCATCTAGTATTCCTTTGCATTTTTTCTTCCCTTTGCTTTCAGAAACAGAATATTTGGGGATGTAGTTACATGTTTCAAGTAAGACTGGCTGCTTCGTTTGGTTTTTTTTTTCTTCTATCCTTTATGACTTCTTAAAAATCTGCTGAGGAAGATGAGTGTAAGGTAGGTTTGGATTTTTAGGAAAACTGTCAGTACTTAAGACACGCACATAAACATTTTTTGCTACCTTCCTAAAAATTTGAAGGATATTGTAGCAATATCTTTATTATGTTTATTCCATCTATAGCAGCCAAGTGTTTTAAGGAAGGAAAGTATTCTTATACACCAAGGAATTTGGAGGGGGGTGGGAAACGTTGGTCATTTTCTGTATTTTGCTGTAGGTTTTCTGTTTGGTTTTTTTTTTTGGTTTTGATTTTTGTTTTTGTCTTTTGCTGGAGAGAGCTATTAATCTTTTTTATTTTCTGCTCCTCAGTTCTCAATTAGCTTTGAAACTCCTTTTCCCAGTTAATTCTGGATATGTTATAAGATGTTCTGCTAAATAAGTGTTCTGCTAAATTTATTTATCTTTTAAAGCTTCATATAAACAAGCTTTAAGGAGTGTTATAGTGTCCCAAGCATGAAAATAACTTCTCTTTTGCTGCTGTTGTTAATGCTAAGAATAGTTCAGAGATCTTAATCTGTGTACAGTTCAGTCTTTTAATGACACTGATTGCTCTAAGAATGCCTAAAGAAAAATAATCACCTACACCAAGTATTGTGGCTAACAGATCTTTGTACTTCATAGATAAGAATGTACTTTGACCAAATGCATCCAAAAAGTTGGCAGTACTCCTGTGTGTGGTGTTCTAAAAAATCTTTTAGATTCTCAGATTTTTTTAACTGATTACTGTTAATATCAGGCTACTTTTTGTGGAAGCCTGCTCTTAAGATTGCTTTTAGAATGCAAAAAAACTTATTCGTAAATGTATTGGTAAAAGCAGGAAAAACATCGTATTTTCAAGGATGTCTTTATGTACGGTAATGTAAATTAATTATTTATACTTGTGCAGTTTAGGAAATCTTGAATAGAAAGTTACTACTCTAGTAAAACTATTTTTGTGTAGAATTACCTAGTTTTTGTGCATTAAAAGGGATCTCTGTGTAGATGATTATAATGTCACTTTCTGACCTTTGCAGCTTGAATAATTGTAAATCATTGCTTCATAACGTGTCAGAGAATGTCTGTACTAGGGAATTAAATGGCAGAATATAATAGACCAAATTATTGCCTGTCATGTTTTCAACAACACAGTTAGTATTTGAGTTACACTTAATCATTACGTGCATTAGCAACTTCATTGGAATCCAGCTTCAGGCTGAGCATGAAATACATTACATTATTTAAACCTCTAATGGTAGAAGTCATTTATTTGTGTTGAAGTGTACAACATGCAGAGTTTCATAAAGCAAGGAACACTTGAGAGCTTAATTTATCCAAATCAAAGCCTAAATGCAGATAAACACAAGTGGCAAAAATTAGTAATTTTTATAGGCTGGAAATATTTAAAAATACATGGTTGTGGGTAATTGTAGGCAGCAGGAATAAATTAAAATCACTATTTTTAGTCAGTTCTGAGAACTAAAACTATTGTATACCTAACTTATCAAATGCATCATGAAATTGCATTTTTGAATGATTAGTTTCACACATCGTACATACAGATGTGTTCAAACAAAAAATATGTATTTTGTTCAGCTGTTTAGATCAGAGATGTGTGTGTGAAATGACTGTTCCACATTCAGCTATTCTGAGTTTCTCTACCTGCATTTTGCCGTTTGGTCCTATCATACACTTGTGTCTACATTTACTTTAGTAAAGAAAAATGAGGTGAACCTACGTAACAGCTTTCCAAACTTGCACACATTTTTAAGGGAATTAATAAGAAAATACTGGAAAAAAATATCTGGAGTAATGTGTTGTACTCTCTTGTCAATTTTTTTGTTCAGTTATTTATCATTTTACTACAGTTGTGAACGTGACCTTCAGTAGATAGTCTTTATTTTTACTACTTAAGGAAACTACTTGAAACGGAAATTATTTACTTTTATTCAAAAAAGCTCCCAGCATCTTTAAACAACCGGTGTGGATTGTATGTTTTTTTGTGCGAGACTCTTGTGGCCTGGAAGTCCCCCCATGGAGATGGTGTGGAGTCTTGAGTGAGTGGGAGACTTGGGTACAAGGGGTGGAAGGACTCTTCTGTTCAAGACTGGTATTACAATTGATACAGAATATCCAGACCAACTTTCTGACTTAATAAAATGTGGTTTTAGCAATTTATATGCTAAATTGGATTATAATAATGATTTAGTTGTACTTGCTGAAGAGACAAGGTATAAAAGGGACATGAGAGTACATGTTTGTACTTGAATTGGCAATAGCGATTCAGGCTAATATCCATGATCCATGCTGTGTGCAGTCCAATTCAGTGCATTTCCAAATGGCAATTACAGCAAGACACACAACAGTGTGACCATGATATGTTTGGCACATGCAGCTACTGCTTTTACAGGCATGCATTTTTTAATTTTTTACTTTTCTGTAGATTGCTCTGATGTCCAGGATATGTGTGTTTCTGCAAGGCCAAAGGTTCCTTACACTGAACACATCCTTCAAGAGCAAGCCACTTCTGGGGCCACACAGGGAGGGTTTGAGCCCTTCCTCAGAAGGCACGAGTCATGATTGATGGGAAACAAGCTGATAGTGCAAAACCTGAGTTTTAACAGTTAGTGCTAAGGCAAGTGGCAGTATGCCTACTGAAAAACTATTCTGACCTTATAATCCATGGTTCGGAGGATTCACCTAAGCACTGAGGAAGATACTGTTAAAAAAAATGCCTTCTGTTGGGAAAGGGAGATGGCAAAAAAGTTGGTTACCATGAGAAGAAAGGAACATGAAGGTTTTTGGTGCAGGTGCGGGTATCTCCTGACAAAGAGAGAAGTTTGCTTGATTAAAATTTTGGATGGGTTCTTTTGTTGATAATCTTAGGTTGCATGGTTTGGATTTGTTTTCAGAATTCAAAAGTTTTATCTTTGCTTTAGTTTTGATCATTTGTGCGTAGGAATTGCATCAAGCTCCTGATTCAGCTGTGATTTTCCTTGGTGCTTTTAGTAAATCTACTGTAAAATTTAGAGGATAAGTAACTGAGCCTAATTTTTATCAATTAATATCTGTTCCCTAGAGTTTGGTAAGGAAGTGGGATGTTACCCAGAAAGGGAAAAAATAGAGTCTGGTTTATGTTTTATGTTTTTTTAACTGTAAGATGTTGCAATGCCCTTAATTTTAACCAGATCTAATCTCAGAATTGACTGCTGGATCAATCTGTTTGGGGCATCTGTTTTTTTGTGTATCTGCTTTTACTTGCATCAAATGTATTACCGTAACATAGCTTCTTCAGTAGTTTCTGCTCAATTTGTTGGAATGCCCCAGAATCTCAGAGGATGCAATGTATACTGCATCCACATCTTCTTTCCAGTTTAAATCGTCCATTTAAAACCCTTGACTTTGTTTCTCCTACCAGTGATTTTTTTCCTCCTGTTTGCACTGTAATCACTGAAAATTGTGTTTACTGGGTTTAGTACAAGCAGAATCAGGCCTATAGATTCTAAGCACTTCAGGACAATTAATCTTACTTTCTGTGTTTATTACAACCCTAGGCATCTTCTCAAGACTTAGCTATTAGTTTACTAGGGCAGAACTGGTTTCTCCAGAAAATTTGTGTCTCAGTACATTCTTGTTTCAGGTATCAAGAAATCTAAATGGTAGCAATCAGAAGAGCTGACCAGCTTCTGATTTCATTCTAGTCTTTCTGACTGTGTTGTGTTGTCTTTCATCCTGTTTTTCTTACTGTAATTCAGACTCCCATTATCCAGACAGATTATAGTGATACACTCAATACAAATGGGGAAAGAAAGTGAAATCTCTCTTTATGGGCTAAAGCCAAGGTAAATACTTGCCACAAATCTTTTGAACTGTGATGTGATTGTCAGCTGTCCCA
>JASSUY010034620.1:46694-54194 GCA_032466535.1 Forpus xanthops
AATAAAAAGGCTAACCCACTGAACGTATTCATGAGGCACTGCTTTAGGCTTCTGCTGTAATCCCGGAGCGCCCTTTTTCCTCTTTGGCTGTGGGGCAGGCAGCCTCGCGGAAGGATAAGGATGTGCCTTCGTGATGCGTCCGGCGGCAGCCAGCAGAGGGCAGCTGCGGGCCGGGCAGCGCGGGAACAACGGGGTGCCCGCGCCTCCACGCGTTGCCCTGCGCCGCCCCGCGCCCCCCGCGCCCCGCAGTTTCCCGCTGTTTCCCACCGTTCTTCCTCAGGCCCTTTCCCATCGCTTTCGGCCTAAGCCGGGAGCCGAGACAGAGACCCCTCCGTGCCCTGCAAAAAGCAGCAGGAGTGTGCGTCAGGGTGTATTTTTAGCGCCTCGCTTTTCAGCCGTACGCTTTTCCCAGAGTGTAACTAATCGGTTCTTTACTTATAGAATATGATAGGTGTTCATTACTGATAATTAGAGTGTTTGGAATCAATTTATGCTTGTTTTCCGAATCAGTCCTCCAAGCGCTGGAGTGAAAATAATTGCTGAAAACAAAAGTCGTTAGCTCAAAGCGTTGGGAGTGATTTGGATGAAGAAACAAAAAATGTAAAGGATTTGGGGGGGAAAAAGATAAATGCAGCTGACCTACCTTCTAAAGTAACAGATGTAGCTGATACTGCAGAGGGTCGGGTTTTATTTGGCTTCATTTGTTGAGAAGCATGCACACAGAGTTGTATAAAAGATGAATCGAATCTTGTCGAGCCGACCTTGCTGCGGTGGCTCAGCACATTATTGTTCCAGCTTGTTGAGCCTCATAGAGCAGGAAGGGGATAGAGGAAGGGATTTGAATAACACTGTGCTTCAGAAAGAGATTCATAATTTTAGTATAATCAGCATGTTGGGCTGCCTTGTAGTGACAGGTTGAGTTTATTTCTGAGAGACTATTCCGTGAAATAGGCCATTAAAACTGGAAAGCCCTATATAGGGAATGGCCGTGTAGTTTCTGTAGGACTTGTGATCCTATATCTTTGTAGCCTCCTCTTATTTTTGAATGCTGCCTGGATGCTGTGGGTGCAGTAATTGTCACATGTTAATCCAGTGTAATCTAATGATTCAAAGACAGGTTTTGAGGGTTTCTGTGTTACACATAAACCGACAGTTGATTATGTTTAAGCAGTTATAGCATAGCACCAGCTTGTCTTTCAGAGTTATGTGGAAAAAGCAGATGTTTTTAAAATGCCAGTAAAACTGCAGAATGCTTTGGCTGTATTTTGGTTTCCTCAAGTGATGTAGTACAATTGACTTGAGTATCACCAACTTTTCACCTTCCAAATTTACAATGGTCTGTAAAAGATAAAGGCAATTTTAAATGTTATTGCTGTCTGTACACGTTATTTTCTTCAGCAGGGTTTGGAAATTTGTGAGAAATAGTCAATTGTTTGACATTCTATGTTGTTTGTTCAGCAGCCTTTTGTATTTCAAGCATATCTTTTAATACTGAACCTTAAGAAGAAGGGCACTACTTCCCACATAGTGCTACATGGACTGGATGAACTGTCATGTCATTTATTGATTCCATAACCAGTTATCTCACTGAGATGTCTTTTATAAAAACTGCTGATAGTGATTTGGGAGGAGGGAGGGAAGTTAAAAAAAAAAAGGCTGTTTTACCTAGGAGTGTGGTATCTGAAATACTGGAAACCATCATGCCTGTACAGAGCTGCAGTTATTTATCATTCCTCTATCTTAGCCATATACCATGCATTGGGGATTTTTTTGGTGGTTCTAACAGATTTTTTGTGGTTTTTTTTTTTTTTTTTGTTGTTTTTTTTTTCTTTTATCAATTAATTTAATATTAGCAGATATTACAAGAGATTTTGAATTTACATCATTAACTGATTCAGAATGGATTTCATCAACGTAAGGTTGAACTCAGCAATCAGTGCATTTGATTTTACTATAGTAATTACTAAACCACCTTCATGTCTTGATGTACCAGCTATTTCAGGAGAGGTATGAAGAGAGTTGAACTCGGGAGTAGTTGAGTAAACTTCTGTAATAGTGAGGGGTAGAGAGCTGAGTTTTTCTGTTTTGTTAGTTTCTTCTTTCCCCCCAACTCCTGATGACAATGCATGGTTGGTTTATGCTTTCAAGCATGAGTGTATTTATCCTTTTTGAGGCTTAATGGTGCTGGTTAGAGATGTTACTACCCCATCTGCTCGTTACCAGTTCTGCCTGGTGGGATAGTTTGTATAAATTCCTCCCCTTTTACTGCAGAAAAGATGGTTTCGTCAGTGAGAGCCCATCGGTCTGAAGACCTTAATCTGGCTGAATTCGCTGAGAAGAAGTTTTACTGTTTATACCTTAACTAATTAATTTAATTTATGGCCTTTGTAAGTGACTTGCAAAGATGTTGTTCCCCATATAAAATTGCTTAGTTACATTTCACAGTATTACACAGTGATTTGTGTTTTTTGGGGTTATTGAGTGGTGCTGGTCTTCTACGAGAGAAATAGTTTTCGCATGTGGCATTGCTGGTCTCACAATAAATACAGATCTTCAGTAAAAGATCTTCAAAAGCAGATCTTCAAATGTACTTAGGAAATTTCAGGCTCATTTAAGGACACCTTAACAGCTCTCTGTCTGCAAAGCTCAGCCGACTTGTTCCATCTAATAATTTTTATTTAATACTCTGCTGGCTTCCTCTGAGCTGTAAAGGCTGTTATATAGGGGTTAACCACGGCATAAGGATTTTCATTTTGTAGGGTGTGCCCTTTGTGTGTGTGTGTACATATCAGTGATTTACTATTGCTTTTTGAATGCTATCAGTATCCTCCACTTCCCTCTTGTATTTGTCCTCTTTTTCAGGAAACAGTTCCAAAAGCAATTCATAAGGTTAAAGTTTTAGACCATTATGCTTCCCATCTTTGATTGCCCTTCTTTTGTAGTGATTAAATGTTGTACCTTATTTCTGTGGTCTAATTTTACTCAAGGCAGACGTTAAATCTTGAGAAATCTCTTGCAGCTGTTTTAGGGTCCAGATGCAAAAGAAGACGTTTCTATTGCATTTATGAATAACTGAGTTCCTTAGGGCACCTGAAATGCTTGGAAGAGACTCTAATTTTGCTTGTGTAGGGCCAAAATATCTAGAGAACAGAGCGGAATGTGTGCTGGTAACAGAAATTAAAGTGGCCCAAAATTACATCAAGAGTGGAACAACAGAATTATTCTGGCTGGTTTCTCCTTTCCCCATTCAACAGTTTTATTAGCATCTCTACATCTGATGACATATCTTGATATGTGGAGATTGGAACTGAATTACCAGCCTTCAGTACCACGCTACTAGCAATGTCTTCTCTGAGAACAGATTATTAGTTATCATGTTATTGCAGCTATGACGATGGGGCATGGAGATATAAGGAAATAATGCTTGTAGATGAAACTATACCTTCGGAAGAGGCTGACATATTTTCCTTCTCAGTCCCTTCCCCTGAGCCTGAGTGGAGAGCTTGCTCAGTCTTCCAATAGTATCATTTAGTCTAATAAAAGGTATCATCTCTTTTTGCAGGTTGTTTTTCCTCCATAATGGGTTTGGATTTTTCTGCAGCTCCCTCTTATCCCTTCAGCATACACTCCTTTCCTGATAGAATTTGAGATGTCTTAGAAGATTACTTTAAAGTTGAACATAGACTGAATTAATTACTCTGGGAATATTAATGCATGCCTCCTTACCTCATGACAGATACCTCATGGTGCAACCAGAATTGCTGTACACAGAATATTGCCCTAAATGTTGGTATAAACTCCCATGTTTCAGAGCAGCAGCAAAATTTGGCATGGGTAGATCTTTTCTTTTCTTTTTGCTTTTCAAATAAATGAAAGATGAGCTTATAAGTACTATGTTACATGTTGATGGCGATTAATGAAATCCACTGTCCTAAACCCATAAAGTGCTGAAATTATTTCATCTGTTTTGCTTTAAAATAAAAGCAAGTAGGATTTTGTTTCACTTGAAACACTTATTATTGTATGCTTTTGCAAATGTAAATATGGTGATCAACAGATAAATTTCCCGTTTATAGCAAACAGTATGCATTGCTATTGTGAAAAGTATTGCCTTTTTTTTTTTTTTTTTTTTTTTCAAATGTGCTTGCCACATGAATGAGTGTATTTCTGACATTGTTTAGCCTGTGCTGGCTCAGAGAGATATTCCTTTTCCAGTATTAATAGCACCTAACACTGTTCGTTTTTCTGGCGTATACTGGAAAGCATGCAAAGCAAGCTGAATTCCTGGGGAGGAACATTGTCTTAAACATTTGCTTTATCTGTTCATTCCAGTAGATGGCTACAGTTCACTACCAAATTGTGGCTATAATAGATTTTTTACAGTAAGTAAATCAGAAGATGAAGGTTGAATTACTATAAATGAGTTGACCTGTACATTTTTCTTATTTCATGTGCTTAGTCATGCACTATTCACTGTTTTTCTATGCACACCTTTTTTTAAACTCCAGAAAAATGTTATAATACTTCTTTTTTCACCGTTAGTCAAGGTTTCATAATTTAAGTGACTCTTGTATCTGTTGCGAATTTCCAATATTTCTAATTGTGCATGATTAGAAGAATGCTTACACTGTGCAAACACTGGAGGAACTAAATTGCTGAAAAGCTGTATGTTAGATTTATAAAAGTGGACACTTCCAGAGTCTCAACAATCTTTTTGTTTTGTTCCTGGGTTTAGGCATTTTAAATGGAAACTGGCCGTTTATCACTTGCTTTTACCAAGTTGACTTTTGCTTTTATAGGAGCAGATGTTTTCTAGTAAGGCTTTTTATTGTTAAGCATGAAGGGGTGACTTTAACACATACAAAAGTATGTTTACCCGAGCATTGCATCTATGTTGTACTTCGCTAGGTTTTGTTACTCTCAGTTCCCATCCAGGTCTTTCTTCTTTTAAACCTAATTTGCATACAACTAAGTTGATACAAAGGAATTTCTTCTAAGTCCCTGGGAAAGCAGCTTGCTTCTGAAAAGCTACTCATTAGCAGTTCGCAGAGCGGAATTCTTTCAAAGGTGCCTTACTCGTTTGTACTGTATGAAGTAGCTCACAGTACAACATTGCAATATTATGTATGCCTTTTGACTTGCTCAGATCGAGTGATTCTGAATTCATCATGTAAACTGTGGAATATTTTGCTTTAATTTTCAATGAGAGGGAAGTGGTGAAACTGACTTTTATTTGTACTCATATTTGCTGCTAAATGCTGCTACCGTATCGCTTTAATTTTACCATATTACTTTCGTTTTTGCCTTACAACAGCTACAAGCTGAGCGAGGCAATTTAAGTTGCAGATTTTTTGTTATTTTACAAATGAAAGGGCCATTTTTTGCATTAACTGCTGTGCTGTACTATTGCAATTTTAGGTCCCTTTGCAATCAACTGCCAATTTATATAGCTGGCTACAACTGCTTAATCTATTATTAATAAGCAGTGCTACTGAGCTCTACAAATGATAAAAATGGTACCAGTTTTATACAGGATTTTCATTTCCATATCTAAACTACATACAATAACTTTATTCTCTACCATGAAGATAAATGTCTTAATTATTTATAAATTCTGTATATTTTATGGTATTGATTTAAGGATTCATTTGTTATCCCTGAAATATATTGAGAGGCCCTAGCTGTAACTAAAATATTTTTCATTTACCCATTTAGTTACAATGTCATAGTCTTAAGGGCCAAAATTTAATGTGTTTACAAAACAGTTTTACAGTTTAATACTGGCTTGAGTGTTCTAGAAAATAAATGAATGCTGTGTTATTCTTAAGTTCTAAGATAGAGTATTTTGGATTATATGTGTAAAATCTCAGCTTTCTTGTATGTTTAGTTTTTTTATTGTAGTCACATGATTCATTAAAGGAATTCGTTCTCTGAGAGGAAAATGTATTTCACCCCTTCTTGAGAGCATATACAACAAGTTGATCAGGAATCACAGATGTAATAAGGTAAACTGCATTGGTTCTCTCCCCTCCAGTGTTTGTGGAACCAGGACTTGCCCAGTACTCAGTTCTTACACTGTGGAAATATGTTGGCTGCTCTGCAGAGCACCTGGCTTTGTTTAGGACATCTTAGTCATGAGAAGGATTGTACCTGGAGGGCAATTATGGTCAGGACAAGGGATGCACGATAATAAGTCCCTGGAGCACTTTAAGGGGCTACAGAAAGGAAAGAAATAGGTGTGGGGATGGAGGGGGAAGAGAAGAATTTCTAAGGTAACAATTGTACCTCTAAGAATGGGCTGTGAGATGCTAAACATGTTTGCTTAGAATGTATTTCTAGTCATGTAAACTTGTGTCTAATCACATACTTAAATTTCTCAGAAGCCCCTTCAGAATGTTCCTAATTATTTAGGAAGAATTTAGAGATTTATTAAGCATGTTCATTGTTGTTTTTGTGTAATATGCTTTCTACATGAAGCATTTCCATAAACAATTCGCTAGTCGCAGGGAATTGGACGTTTTGTTTTTTTTTTTTTCCCCTTACTGGGATTTTATTTCAGCTGAATTGTTATGTCTCTCTTTTCCATAGTTTTTAGATTATTTAATCACACACACACACGCACAGATGTAAAAACTTTAGCTTAAATGGAAGAATGTAGACTTAGAGAATCAGAACTGAAAAACACTGTCTGTATTTCCTCTGGAGCGTCTTGGTACAGGGGGCACAGGACTGTTAATACACCGGGATGCCGTGGTGTCATTGTTCTTCCCCTGCCCGGTCTGAAATTCATTCACTGCCTCTCTTGCTTCCCAGTTCTTGGCAGTGGTGCATGTGGCCATAGTGTTCACTCTGCGGGACAACAATCAAGTGCTACACTCTCAGTACAGTTTTGTTTTCCTAATCCATAAAGGCTGGTATTCAGGGCTGCTTTTCCCTGTACCTTGCCCAAAGGGTTGCCTAGCACGGGCAGCTGCAGCCAGCCCTGCCTACCTCTCCCTGTGCTGCTGCCTGCACCACTGCCAGTGCCTCTGCCTGCGCCATGGCCCCAGAGGTCAGGCCCCTCTGTTCTTAGCCGCTAGGGAGTGTCGGAGGGAGAGGCTGAAATTAATTTTCCACGTTCTCTGTGAAAACGCTGCTTTAACTTCACCTCCAGCAGCGGCAGCTCTTGTGTGTTATAAATAGATTCAAACATTACTAAAGCATTTATCTTTATGATCTTTGGAAGGATTTAAAGGTAAAACGTGGAGCCTTTTATAAGTAAAAATGAATTCTTACAGTGCAGATTGCGCATTTGCCTGTAGTATTGTTAACACATCTCGTTAGCAATAAACTTATTTGGTTAATTTTGATAGTAAGTGCATCCTCCCTCTCTGTTGAAGAGGTAAACATTTTTAATCTGATAGGAGCTGAAAAAAAAGCAGCTTGTCTTTATCTAATTATTTCCTTAAAGGTTGGTCAGCAAATGTCATGTATTTTACTAACAGAATGCTTGCTTGGAAT
>JASSUY010034620.1:59194-62740 GCA_032466535.1 Forpus xanthops
GATATATAATTGAGCTAACCATGCTTCTTGCTCGAGTTTTGACTGTATGATTAACTACATTTGTTAAACTGTCTGTTGACTTCCTATAGCAAAAGAGGAAGAGGTGGTTTCTCGAATAACAGAAGACACCACAGGCTTTCAAGACCCTTGATGAAATGAGCATCAGTCCATTCTTTCCCTGAGAGATGGTTACAATGCAGACTTTCACTGAGCAAGATCTGATAGCAAAGTGGCATCTGAAAAATTATTACAATGTCTCAGAATGATAGTACCTCTTCTCACAATTCCCACTAATTCCTGGCTTAATCCTATATAGAGTAGGTGCTTTGCGACAGTAGCCAAAGCTCTTATTTAAAATTGTTTTCCTGGTGTCTTAAATAAAAACACATGTAAAGACATGATTCATGGCCCCGTTGAAGGCAGCAGGCTAAAATGAGGAATAACAACTTCATAAAATTCTGATATAATCATGTATTTCCTTTTGTAGTACTTGTATGCATGTGCTATTTTTAATAAATAGAATACATAGCTCTTAGCTGCTGCTATAGGGGAAAAAGGAGTAAGAACTAATTCCCAACTAAGGAACTTAGTTGTAAGTAATGAAGACTGGTGTTAAATCAGGAGTTAGAACTTCAAAAGAAAGTTCGGGAGTTTGTTTTTCGTTATAACAATTTCAAGATGAGAAAAGAAACCCCATGTTGTTGGGTAGAAGATGGCTCCTGAGAGGCAGAGACAGGGCTATGAATTATCAGCAACATTTTTTATTTTTCTTTTGTGTCTTGAATGAATACCTTCAGGTTTTGCAGCAAATGATGCAGGAATTCCACTGATGGCAGTTTTATTTTTTCCCAGATTGCTGTGTCTCCCATTTTAAGTTAAATGGGGGAAAATAATGTATGATACTTCTAACTGAAGATTGCAGTGTCTTTATGGAAATAGGCAAAATTAGGCATATATTCATAGACTCAAGGCTGAAGAAATACTATGATCATCTAACTTGCTATCCATCATGGAACTGGTTGTGTAATTTCACCCAAAGTGTATTGGTTTCGGCACTTTCTAATTTGTATATTTTACTGCCCACATACTATTTAATCCTCAGCTTCTTGTCAATTCTTACAGAGGTTTTAGGTCCGACTTTGTTTTATAGAGGAAACAGAAGATACTGTAGTGTATAAAACATACATCATCAGTAGGATTTGAACTGTACCATGATTGTCTACCAGTTTTGGGCCAAAGTTTCAGTTAGAAGAGTTGGCAGCAGAAGGAGGTGATCTTCTGTGGACAGTTCCCTAGACAAAGGTATTTTACTCTGGCCATAGTTAATGTGTCAGAATACTTAGGTATTTTTTGGCAGAATATTTTCTGATGTGGATAAAAAATTGTGTTGTTGAACTGAAGGCGCTTCCAATGTTTGCAATTAAACTGTTGGTAAGTGGTCTAATGAAAAAATAATAGTAGTGGAGTGTATCGAATCACTGAGTTAGCAGAAATGGCTGTGAGATGCTGAATGCAGAACCAAAAGTGTGCCTGTATCCTGGGCTCCCAGCAGGAGCAAAAGATGATCCATTTTGTCTGTTTCGCAGGGTGGTTTGTTCTTTATGCTGTACAATGAAGTCAGGGGAAAAATACAGGAAATTGTGATTTTTAGAAAGCCTTAGGTCAATATAGATGAATTTATGAGAGATCTGGAAGGTTACCACAAAGGAACTCTGAAACTCTGCGTTAGCAGATGAGGAAAGCATGATCTCTGATTCAGATACAGCAGAGGATTAAATTAGCGGCAAGAAAATGTACAAATAGTGTAATATCAGATACTGAAACTATTACTGTGTGCATCAGTTACAGAGCTAGCATTTACAGCTTCGGTCTATTTTTATGACAGTACTGGATATTTCAAAGAACTAAATGCTGTGGTCTCTTTTCCTCTGAAGTACATTTATATTTCTCATGCAGCTTTCAAATTTCTTTCTTACATGCTTTTTATTCACTAATCATGAAAGTATTGCATGTGACAGAAAATGGCAATTTTACAGTTTATTTTTATTTTTGTTATAATCTCCCTCCCCTCCGTAATCTCTAAAGCTACAAAACATAAAATGTAACTTTTTACTTGGGTGGATTTCTTTGAGCTGTTTTCAACTTCTCTTTCAGCCTGTTCCCCCCCGCCCCCCCCCATTATCACAGTGGTCTACTTAGCTTTATGCTGCTTGGTTTTAATTCACTGCCACCTCCCCAGACTAGAAGTGTAGTGTAGCATTCAAGAAATCTTACCATGGATCATTATATAATAAATGGCTAATAGGAATATTTATTTCTGAAAGTCATTTAAAGTTGTAGGAGATATGTGAATTTGTACTAAGCGTGATTGCACAGAAGAGCTGGCAGTAGTCAGTAGGAGCAATAGTGTGATGTCAAATATATGAGTATCTGTTGAGTTCCCAGCAGCAAGAGAAGGATCCATTTTGTATGTTTCCTGTGTGGAGAGGTGCTTTGTGTTCTCTAATAGTACTTCATTTCTGATATTAAAAGGTAATGTATCTGTTCTTAGCATCGCTCAGACAGTTTAATTACCACCTAAGTTCAGATATTATTCCTTGTCAGATCCTTAAGACTACAGTCTTCCAGACGCTGAGATACCTGCCTGTTATGAGTTGCTGATAGCCTAGCCTGTGAAGTGTTTGTGCTTTATTAGGAACAGAAACTGTATTCATTATAAGCAGTAGAAGATGTTTAGCCAGGAATTAGGGGAGGGAGGTGCATGTAGAATGTGGGCAGAAGGAATATAATCCTTTTGGTGACTCACCAATGCTCAGAGGTGCTTGGAAGGACTGCTAGCTCGATTGCAGTTGTTGAGGGTTTTTTTTTTAATGATGTATCTTCATTTGGTGATCCTTTTGTTTGTTGGTCATATTGCTGAAAATATCTGCTGCATCTCTATGTCCTGTTGATTTCCCCTCCCCACCCAGGCACCCAGTATATTGTTTCCTGCAGAAGCAGCAAAGAGAAAAGTATTCATGGCTGTTATCTTTAGGTTTGTTTTGGTTTTAGCCATAATGGTTGTTGTTCTTCCTAGTAGCTGGTGCAGTGTGGTGTTTTGGCTTTAGTCTGAGAACAGTGCTGATAACACGCTGATGTTTTAGTTGTTGCTAAGTAGCACTTAACCTGATCAAGGACTTTTCAGTGTCCCATGCTCAGCCAGTGAGGAAGGGCACAAGACGCTGGGCCGAAACAGAGACAGGATGTCTGACCCAAACTAGCCAAAGAAGTATTCCATCTCACAGCATGTCATGCATAGTATATAAACGGGGGAGAGTTACCCGGAAGGCCGAGATTGCTGCTGAGCTCGGGCTGCGTATTGGTCAGAGAGTGATGAGCAATTGTATTAGAATCATAGAATCATAGAATAGTTAGGATTGGGAAGGACCTCAAGATCATCTAGTTCCAACCCCCCTGCCATGAGCAGGGGCACCTCCCACTAAACCATGCCACCCAAGGCTCTGTCCAACCCGGCCTTGAACACTGCCAGGGATGGAGCATTCACAA
>JASSUY010034621.1:0-15195 GCA_032466535.1 Forpus xanthops
GTCTCCACGCAGCCTTCTCTTCTCCAGGCTGAACAGCCCCAACTCTATCATCCTATCTTCATAGGGGAGGTGCTCCACTTCCCTGATGACCCGTGTGGCCCTCCTCTGGGCTTGACTCCTGGGTTGTTGCAGTGCTACACAAAACCTAGCTCATGCAGAAATTTATTCTACACAAAACGTAGTTCATGGGAGTACTGCTGTGTGCAGTTGTTTGGGGAAGAATAATAAAACATTTCTTCTTTGCTAGCGATAATTTTTCAACATCTTTCACTGTTTTATTGGAACAGTGAACATTCTGAAGTAGTTTCACAGCAACAATCAGCACACTTCCATTGCGCTGCTATAATTGTGATACACTATATAATATTTTTACAGCATTTCAAGATAAGGAGCTCTTTTTCTTTTTTTTTTTTTTTTTTTCTGAATTCATGATTGCTTTCAATGGAAAAGTGCTATGGCATTATTTAATTTTCCAGCTCTTAAGGACATTTCTCTGAGTGCTGCGCTGTACTGCATTGAAGAGAGAAAATGGGAAGAGATGCAGCTTTCAGGGCTCACTCTGACATTAGCAATCAAAGCAGCAGGCAGACACCTGACGTTCCTCTTGAGAAAGGGAGAGTCGCCATGGTTTTGTAGGCATAAAGAGTGAGATACGAATGGGGACCAGAACTTTCAGTTACTTTGCTTTGTAAACCAGACTTTGATATATGCTCAGCCTGTGTCATGGTTGGAAGGGTTCTTTTGTGGGTATGGCAAGTTACAAGTGCAAGGGAATAAAGCAGCAACACTTTGTTTGAAAAGGAGCTTGTCTGTTTTACTGTATCAGCTCTGGAGGCACGATTTCACCTTACCTCTTAATTACTTAAAATGTAGGCATGTGATAATTGCAATTACTCTTTGTTAGTTAATATCTCACTTAACTATTTTATACTTGCATTAATATTTTACTGCCTCCTTCTTATCAGCCCACTTTGTTTTAAACAGGAAACATGTTGTATGGTGAGGGACTGAAATAGTCCCTGGGTGTGAAGATCCTGAATGATTTGGTTGCATGGCATGAAATGGAAAAAGCATAACGTTTCCCTCAGAGTGACTTTGACAGGAAAAAATGATGATTTGATGAAAGCATTTGGGGCAAACACATTCAGTGCAGCCCGAGCTTTCTGCAGAGTGTGAAAACATTTTCTCCTTGGGTTGCCCAACTCCCCTGCTGCTACAGGGAAAGGCCTGTGGTCGTCCTGGTTTCCTGCAAAGTCCCTGCCTACCTTTGAATAATTTGGTTATTGGAAGCAGCACTGTTTCCTTAAAACTCAGGCAGGGCTTGTTACTTTTTCCTGTATTGTACCACTGCAATATAAGGAATGCAGTAGGCTGAACTACATGCAGAAGTGAGCTAAAAAACTGTACATAGCATCTCTGTTAGGGGACATTATTCTTTGCTCATGTCAGCATCAACTTGCCTGGAGTGTGTCAGGGATCCAATGACAAATTTTGCAGGCAACTTTAGAAACAGTTTATGAATTTAGATAAGAAAAACATGCATTTTTGTGCCAAAAAATCGTTTCAAAATTACAAAGCATTCAAGCACAGGGCTAACTTCAAACAAAACAATGCTTGCATGAAACTGCAGCCGAAAGTGAATCGTGTAATTTGTCTCTGTTCATTGCTTTGCTTTTGGATGTGATACCTATCAATGCAAGACATCAAAGTCAAATGATCCACTGCTTTAAGGGGCTTTTCATCCTTGAGAATGCCTCTGAAACAAATGGATATAACAGTGAGGAATAACACCCTGCATATCAGCTGTAAAACCTTGTTTCCGTTAAACTCAGCAGTCCCTTCGATGTTAATACCACTGGAATAAAGATTTCGCCTTCTTTCAAACTATGATCCCAACCAAGCCAGGGTTCTCCTTCCTCAAAGTGGAATCATGCCCTGACTGACCATTGTGCAAACTGAGTCCCCTTCAATACCAACTTCTCACGTCATCTTAATCAGTTTTTCTCTGCAGGCCCAGAGTTGACTTTTCCCACACTTTGTGTAATTTCCTTTAATTGGTTTTATTAATTTATTTATACAGCAAGGCTTCCCCACGGCTGAATTCCCTGGTGACCATTTTGGGAAGCATGTGTATGAGTGAACAGAAACCTCTTGCTTTTTTGCACTGAGGTGCTTGGGACAACCATGTCACTCAGTGCTGTATTGAATTTCTTTGTGGGTTTACTGGATTTACTCTGTGTGAAGGTGGTGATTTATACATTACTAGGAAAAGACATCACAGATAATTTACGTGGTGCGATACCTGACTTTATGTCAACTCTGTAATATGAAGGAGGCCAAGATTCTATTATCCATTTTGAATGCATAATAATTATTTTTTTAATTATTATGATTTTTTTAATTATTGCTATAAATAAATGCTGAATGAGGGCTGAATATTCTTGTGTTATAACAACACTACTTCAGGCCACTTCCAAAGCCACAGCTGCAGTTTCCGTACTGGCTTCAGTGAAAAAGAAGGAAATATCAGGTTGGGCAGAAATTACAAGTAACTGTGAGAGGAGTAGGAAAAACACATGAGGAATTCAAGATCAGGTTTAGTGGATATTTTTAGCTTTCAAGAGTGAAAAGAAGATGGACTTGACAATAACCAAATATTGTTGAAAAAATCAGCCTCACAGATAGGATTAGCAGTTATCCCAGTATCATGAACAAGCCACTCCATCCATAGTTATTTTATAATTGTCTCTTTCAGAAATATTGGAGAAGGTTAGGCATTGGTGATTGTTAGAATAAGGAAAATGTGAAAGTGTATTATAGACACAGAAAAGGTGTTCCAAAAAGCATTTAGGGCTCCAGATATATCTATGTATGCTGGTTAGAGGGAAATTCAGGGAAGAATAGAAAGCCATATAGCACATTTTTAAGATGGATGAAGCCAATTTTGTCACTGGACAGAGTAGAAGCTGCATTATTTTACAGGAATTTTGGAGGAAAACCAGAACTTGCGTGTGATTTCTCACATGCTGAATTTTCTTGCGTTTTAACACCACTGCTTCAGGCAATGGTGAGACCCTGCCATGGGCAGGGACACCTTCCACTAGACCAGGCTCCTCCAAGCCCTGTCCAACCTGACCTTGAACACTGCCAGGGATGGGGCAGCCACAGCTTCTCTGAGCACCCTGTGCCAGGGCCTCAGCACCCTCAGAGGGAAGAATTTCCTCCTAATGTTTAATCTCAACCTCCCCTCTCCAGATTTCTTGTTGGTCTCCTTTAGGTACTGAAGGCTGATATAACATATAAGCTTTCTTTAAGCTACAAACTGCTATAAGGTTCCTTTATCGATGTCTCCTTCCCCCTCTCCTGGATGGTTTCTATTATCATAAGGGAAGCCAGAGGAGGAGCTGGGAAGCTGAAGGCAGTTAACTGAAGCTAAAACTTTCCCATCTTGCTCTTGTTTGACAAGTGGGTACAGCTTGTCTCTCACAGCTCAATATACCTCAGGAATGTTAATTGTCAGGTTTGGGGAATTAGAAGGCTTTTATTTGTGACAGGTGGCCATTGCACACAAATGTGAGAAGAAACCATCCAAAAATAGTTACTGGTTGCTAACAGACTGGCAAAAGGTTTCAAAAGAAGCAGGAAAATGTGGTGGCTGCAGGCACAAGCCAAGCCAGGATGCTCTGCCAGCAGGAGAACAACCAACCTGTTCCTGGAGTTAGCGGAGCCATGTATTTTAGTGATGCTGTTTTCCTTCCTTTCCCATCCTACTTGCACTATTTACTGTGGCTGTGCTATAAATAACTTTGTGGAGTGAAAGCTCTTTTCAGTCCAAGGTACATATGCGGGAAATCTCATCCAATTCAGATATGTTTCTTGAGCACAATGATCTTCCCACCAGAGGGCAAACATATAAAGATGACTCTCACCTTTTCAGCTCACAGCAAAATGGGCAGTTATAAATATATTAACCTTGCTTCTGATTTTACTGACAATGTAGGGATCGTTGTGATGAGTATTATGGTGTTACAGCAGTAACCTCACTCTCACTCTCTTCAATGAGCAAAGTTTGCTCCCTGTTGAACAGACAAAGCCTGGGGATTTCTAGAGGATGCTTCTCAATGCTTTCTAAAAGGGAGAAAGGTCTACACTCATAGACCTAACTAGGTAAATGCAGACACAGAACACAGTTTCAGCCCTTTGACATATCTCTACTTTAAAACATCATCTTTAAATATCATCTGTAAACAACCCCAGAAAACCATCTTCTTATTGCTAAGAACTGTGCACAAAAAAGAAGCAAACAAGAAATCCTGTTACTGCAGCCTCTACATAAATACGCGCAAGGTTGAGGTCTGAATATTTTTGAAAGTCTTATTTAGTGCTGTGTTCAGTGTGGCTCGCTTTCAGTGTGTGCCTGGTGCAAATGTGTGTGTGAGTCACAAACTGATTTTAGATAACAGAAGCCTTAAGAGTTCTATATGTATTTGCTAGCCACAGGTTGTCTAGACTTAAGGAAATGAATGTGGTCCAAAGGGCTGGTCTCTTGGGATTTATTTTCCAGTACATATTATTATTTAAATAATAATATTATGGACATATTATGCACCTAATAAGAATGTGAGTTAGAGGTAATTTCCCTGGTCTGAAACAGGGTTGCCATATTACCCCATTGTTTTGTTCTGCAAGAGTCATAAAGCTACGAAGGGTCTTGCATTCACCTGTGGACCCAGCTCTTCTCTTTCTTTTTCCATGGATTTGGTCATGTCTTAAAGTTAATTTCAGGCCAATTATATATATGGTGTGTGTGTATATATATACACACACACATATATAAAGACTATATATAAAGATATACACATACATATATACACATAAAGAATCAGCAGCTCTGTACATTTTGCGTATCCATAACTTGCTCAGTATAGGGAAACTGCTGGTGTCAGTTTGAGCCAGTGCCTGCTGTGGTGCTCCCCTGTGCATAATTCAGTTTAAGGTAACTAGTAGGGATTTGATATTCCTCATTTCAGTCCTGGCTTTTTAATAATGCCTTTTAATTTTTTAATGTATGCTCATTAATAAGGTGTTTTTAATAAAGCCCACTCTGAAGACCATGTTTCAAAAATCAGTAGACAAAATTGGGAAAAGGAATCAATTTGATATTGGAATATGTCTGCAGTCCCCACTGAATATCCAGCCACAGAAATGCACTGGTGTCCAGGTTGATAGTTAAGGCTGTATGAGAGAAAGCTTTAGCTGTGATGTGGCTTGGGTGCTTGGAGCAGTCAGGTAGCCCATTAATACAGATCAACCATTCTCTCTATGGACCATTTCCTAAGGCTTTCCAGACAACCAACAGAACCCTGCTTGCCCCTTCTTTGAATTTTTGCCATAGATGCCTGTACTGCTTATAGCTGACCCAGTGGGAAGGAGACGAAAGATGTTTTTGTGGGACATAGGCAATCATTATTAGGACCTGAGGTGTAAGCCTTACTCCAGGAGAGACACTGGGAACAACCAGAATTAGCAGAAGTTTCCAGAGAGGGAGGGGAAGGAAAATAGCATTAATGCAGGAATGGGAAAGCACCTGTGCTGGAAGTAATAACATGGGAAAAGGAGAGTGCATGGTCAAGCAGCAAGAAGTGGAAAGTGATGCTCTTGCATGTTTTGTTCCAGTTCTACTTACTCTTTAGCTGTCTGCCTGCCTCTTCCTGCAAAGAGGAACATAATGTGCTATGGTAAGTGTTGAAAGGAGGAAAATATGTCCTTGAGGAGTGAGTAGATTCAAAGAGAGCTCCCTCCTTTGCATTGCAAATCTTGGTGGCATATACAGCTCTTGAATATACAATCCATTTTAATAAACCTATGGAGTACATGCAAATGCCTTTTTTAATGTGGTCAGATTTCTCAAAGCATCTTTATAATTTATTCAGCCCATTTTCCAAAATCTTTCTAAAATGATTTCTTAAATAGCTATTTAAGAAGTTATGTTCCTTTCTTACCAGCTCTTAAGTAGGTGGCTCTAGTTATTCTGAATTTGTAAGGAAGTTGCTGGGGGACTATTACAAAATGAACTTTCCAGTTGGTACGAGTATTCTTTGTTGGTTACTTGCATTAGTCACCAGTCATAGACCAATTTGACAGTGCTTGAGCATGCATTCTCAGTTACATTCTCTTCCCTTGTATTTCCCTGGTCATTGTTACTATTGGTGGTAGTAGCAGTGGTTTGTGTTATACCTTTGTTACTGGACTGGTCTTATGTCTGATTTATTGGCTCTCAAAGTTGTTGCTCTTGACCTCACAGTTTCATCATGTCGTACCTTACTTACAACTGGTATTTGCTGTGTTGGTGTTTGTTGGCTGAGGGCCTTGGAATAAGGCTCTGGTTTCATTGTACTTTATAGCAATGATTGTAATACAATAGAATTGATCTGGCCTGCATTCCCAGTGTGGTCACCACCTCTGTACTCTTGGAGGTATATAATAGAAGCGTTTAGCAATTACACATCTTTTTTCCTCTCCTCGGGTGGTCAGCCTGTGGAGGAGACATTCCCTTACGTTCTCAGCCTCCCCACCAGACTGTTTACAGCATCATTTGAGAGTTCTGAAGGTTTTGAATGACCTTTAGGTACCCTTGAGACCTGCCTGATAATTGTGATGGGTATGACCATGTTGGCACTCATACAGAGTGTGATTGACACACAACCATTTCGTCTGGTCCTGAGAGTTAAGCAGAGTCAGGTTTGGTCCTTGTCTGGGGTTAGACAACAATTTAGGATGACCAAGAGTTTTTGCCCAAGGATGGACAGCCATGAGTGGCAGGGTGTGTGGGACAGTATGTGAAAGTGTCTAGTCCACTGGGCCCCTCCAGTGCTTTGGAAACATCGGAGATGGAAGGCAGCTGTATGGAGTCCCCAGAGACAAGCTGCAGAAACTGCTGGAGGAGAGACTGGTGGGCCCATGACACCTCAGGTCATCAAGGCAGAGATGCAGCATACAGATGGACTCATGATCGAGGGGTGGACTTAGCAATGGACACTATTGCCCAGGTTATTCACGATTGTGAACACTGCACACAGCCTCTCCTGCTCTGAAAGACTGTTACAAGAGATGGAGCCCTACATTGTGGACTGGGTGGACTTAACAGCTTTATGGGGATTGGTTCATGCACTAAAGAATGATCTCTCTCTCTTTCTCTGTGGAGATATATATATGTAAATATATGAGAGAAGAGTGATGGTATATTGAAAATGTGGGATCTGAGCATGACATGAATGGTATGGAATAAGGGGTGGATACTGTCATGGGTTCAGCAATAGCAGTCATTTTTCTCCTTCTTAGTAGCTGGTGCAGTGCTATGTTTTTGACTTTCAGTTTGGGAGCAGCACTGAAAACACCAATGTTTTTATGGGCAAGTATCTAAGCCAGTGGGCCTCTCCACTGCTTTGGAACTTCACCACTGAAAAAGTGCAAAATCCAGAAAAATGAGTAAAACACTTAAGGTGTATTGTCATTTTGGTCATGACAGAGAGGGACAAATAATGGCAACGTGCTGGGGCTTGGCCTATGCTTATAGAGTCCTGTTCAACACCATCCAGCACCTGCAAAAGGAAAAAAATGCCCCTGGATCTGAGAGCAAAGCAACAGACAGTGCAGCTACTCCAGCTCCATGCTCCGCAGCTACACCAGCCCCAGCAACAAGTACAGCAGTTACTCAAACTTTGACTGCAACAGACAGCACTGCTAATCCAACTCCAAGTACAGCAGCTAACCAGAGGACCCATTCATGCCAATGTTGGTTGCTCCTGTAAGCAAGGGGAAAAGCAAAAAAGAATCAAGATGAAGCAAGATGAAGAAACAATGTACTCACCACCAGGGGCAGCACCTGACCAGGAGTTATTAGTATGCGAGTCAGAGGAAGAAGAGGTGATGTCTCGACCCCAGACCTCAACTGAGCTATGGAATGTTCAAAAAAGATTTTAACCCTCTACCAGGGGAGCACATCCTCACCTGGATGCTCCTATGCTGGGCCAATGGGACCAACGGTCATGAAATAGAATGTAGGGAAGCCAAGCAGCTGGGATCACTTACTAGGGAAGGGGGAATTGACAAAGCAATTGCAAGAGAGAAACAGCTCCTCAGCCTTTGGAGGCAGCTCTTCGCAGCTGTGAAAGAAAGGTTTCCATACAAGGATGATGTTTTGAGTCCTTTGGCCAAGTGGACCACTCTAGAGAAAGGAATCCAGTCTCTGAGGGAATCAGCTATTGCAGAGATGATCTATCACATCAAGGCAAATAACGGTTATGTTCCCATAGATCCAGATGAAGTCGAATGTAGAAAACCCATGTGGTGGAAATTTACATGGAATACACCGTCATCATATGCCCATTCATTGGTAACAGTAACCTGGAATGACATAGTACCACTAAGAGTGGATGAAATAATTCATAAACTCCAAGATTTCAAAGACAATCTCACCCCTTCCATCATTTCAACTGTGGAAAAACTGTCCCAGGATCTCAAACAATTGAGAGACAATCTATCTGATCTATCCAGCTCCTTAAGTGTACCAACACACATCTCAGCTATTAACAAAAGGTGCCCTACTGCTCCAGACAGAAGACATAGAAGGTATTCACCACTGGCCACCCTATGGTTTTATCTGCAGGATCACAGGGAAGACATGAGGAAGTGGGACAAGAAACCTACATCAGATTTGGAGGAATGGGTGTGTGAATTGAAGAAGAGAACAAAGTCAAGGATGATTCCCCCATGAAAGCTGCAACTTCAGTCTCTAGTGAGCAGGTTCCCAGATGGAGTGGAAGAGCTGATTTTACTCCAGCTCCTGTGATAAAGAAGAATAATCCCTTTCTACAAGACTTAAGTGTCCAACATTGTGATGACTATTAGAGGGGCCTGCCTCCAGCCAAGTGGAGGTAGGGTACAATCGGATTTACTGGACTGTGTAGATCAGATGGCCTGGCACATCAGTCCCACAGAAGTATAAGGCTCTAGTAGATACCAGTGCACAGTGTACCCTGATACCATCAAGCTGCCAAGGGCTGGAACTCATTCATATTTCTGGAGTGACAAGAGGATCCCAAGAATTGACTGTACTGGAGGCTGAAATCAGCCTGACTGGGAGTGAATGGCAAAAACACCCCATTGTGACTGGTCCAGAGGCTCTATGCATCCTCGGTATAGGCTACCTCAGGAAAGGGTACCAATGGGTTTTTGGTATTGCTGCTTTGGAGAGAGAGGAAATTGAGCAGCTGTCCACCTTGCCTGGTCTCTCAGAGAATCCTTCTGTTGTGGGGTTGCTGAAGGTTGAAGTACAGCAAGTGCCAATCGTGACCACAACAGTGCACCGGTGACAATATCGCACCAACCGAGACTCCCTGATTCCCATCTGTAAGCTGATAAGTAGACTGGAGAGTCGAGGAGTGATCAGTAGGAGCCACTCACCCTTTCGTAGCCCCATATGGCCACTGAAATGTCTAACGGAGAATGGAGACATGGTAGACTATCATGGCCTCAACAAAGTCACACCATCCTTGAGTGCTGCCATATCGGACTAGAACTTCAATATGAACTGGAGGCAAAGGCAGCCAAGTAGTATGCCATGACTGATGTTGCCAATGCATTTGTGTCAATTCCTTTGGCAGCAGAGTGCAGGTCACAGTTTGCTTTTTCTTGGAGGGGCATCCAGTACACTTTGAACCAACTGCCCCAGGGGTGGAAAAACAACCCTACAATCTACCATGGACTGATCCAGACTGCACTGGAACAGGGGCAAGCTCCAGAACACCTGTAATACATTGATGACATTACTGTGTGGGGCAATACAGTGGAAGAAGTCTTTGAGAAACAGAGGAAAATAATCCAAACCCTGCTGAAAGCTGGTTTTGGCCATAAAACAGAGTAAGGTCAAGGGACCTGCACAGGAGATTCAATTTTTGGGAATAAAATGGCAAGATGGATGTCGTCAGATCCCCACAGATGTGATCAACAAGATAACAGCAATGTCACCACCAACTAATAAGAAAGAAACACAAGCTTTCTTGGGTGTTGTGGGGTTTTGGAGGATGCACATTCTGAATTACAGTTTGATCGTAAGCCCTCTCTACCATGTGACCTGGAAGAAGAATGATTTTAAATGGGGCCCTGGGCAGCAGCAAGCCTTTGAGCAAACTAAACAAGAGACAGTTCATGCAGGAGCCCTCAGACCAGTCCGAATCGGGCCAGATGTGAAAAATGTACAACATGGGCTAGTAAAGATAAATACTCATGTAGTGTGACATCCTTTGTCTTGAGAGGCATCTTAGTTTTCACAGGGTGTTTCGTACAAGTAGCTACAGTAATATCACATCAAAACCTGCACACGTGCTCACTGGGTACAAGTGAGTTACAGAGAAAAATTCCAGAAGTAACTGCAAGTGTGATGGGTTGTTTGAAACTCCCTAGAGAACTGGTAGGTCATAGGATAGAGTCACAGAATCATAGAATCAACCAGGTTGGAAAAGACCAATTATGTTAGAAAGACCACTGAGTCCAACCGCTCTCCCAGCACTGCCAAGGCCACCACTAAACCATGTCACTGAGGGTGTTTTACACAGTGTGTGAACATTTTCAGAGACGGTGACTTCACCACTGCCCTGGGCAGCCTGATCCAACGCCTGACAACCTTTTAGGGAGGAAATTGCTCCTAATATCCAATCTAAACCTTCCCTGGCACAGCTTGAGGCCATTCCCTCTTGTCCTATCACTTGTTACTTGAGAGAAGGCATCAGCCACCTCCTAGTTAAAAGTTTTGTTGAGAGATATCCTTTGAAAAGAAGTCCCTAACCTCTTCTAAATGTGAGATGTTAGGCTGGATTCTTCCCTCCTTTTGACTGTGCTGCATCCTTCCACGATAATGGCAGGCATTAAGAGTCTGATGGTACTTCAGCATTTTCATGATGCTGTATGCTGGGCTCCCTCAGACTCTGGAGGGACTCAGGGTTACAAAAAGGTACCAACTGGATAAGAGCCATTGTGCAGGTGAGGCGAGCTGAGGGGCAGAAGCCCTCCAAGCACTGCAAAGGGCGGCATAAAGGAAAGAGCAGGAGAGCTTCAGAGGCTGAGGGCCCAACCAGAAAAGTTCTTTGCCAACTGGTTTGTGTCCTGGCCACTCTACCAGTCCACCAGTGCTGCCCATGTGCTCAAAAATGTTGCAGCTTTATTCACACTTCCGCAAGAAGCCCAAGAAATCTCAATTAAAGGAGCTTTTTATAACAAATGACAGCTTTGTGGCAATTTCATTCAGTGCTCTTCAGCATATAATTGGCATGTATTTCTGTATGCGAAAGGGAAAAAAACATGAATGGAAATCACAGCCCTCAGCATGGGGATTGTGTTTTCCCTATGCGCAGGAAAATGAAGTCCTGGTTGTGCTGAAAGCTGAGAGTTTGAGTCCTTGACACAAGTAGCACAAATCCTGTGAGAGCCTGAACTCACCTATAGTGTCACTGATTGTAGATAGGTAGCTCTCTGGAGATGAACACAACTACATAATTGGTACCAAGATCTTCATAAAGTGATAGTCTAAAAATTAAGCATACTGACAGGAAGTTCCTGAGTCATCTTACCCTAATGATTTCCTGGCTGTGCTAGCTTTGCTTACAAAAGAACGGGGATATTTCAAATGAGAAGAGACTGGTTCAATCTATTTTCCTTTTGTCCCCATTTTCTGCTGAGAGTGCTTGTAGCAGAATAAAATGTATTAGTTTGTTATTGCAGGACTAGATTTTATAGTGCAAAAAGCAGCAAAATCAACAATACTCAGTTATCTAACTTTCAAGTCAGAGCTGGAATGGGTTTGGCAGAAACACCTTGACATTAAAACACACAGTAATGAGGAAGAACTGGTGTGTACAGTGTACCAGAACCAGCCTGTAAAAGGTTCTTGATTCTAATGTACAGCAAGGGTTTTAAGTATTAAATACAAAGTCAATTAGAGAGTAAAGAGAGGAGCTGTTTGACCCCAAAGTGCTGACCAGGCTACAGAGGTTTCCTGAAGAGACATGCAGAATCTTACTGGGGAGGCAGCTCCTTTAAATGTAAAACCCTTCAGCCAGTTAACTCACTGATCTGCAACACTTACTTTAATCATTTATTATGGGTGATATGGGCCTTTCAAGATAATCCCCACTATTTGAGGCTTAATATTTCATCCACCTCAATGGGGATAAGGTTAAAGCTTTGTTCATGAGATCTCAGTTTAGACAGAATGTATTTCTAAATGTTGAAAATCACTTAAGCCTGTATTTTTTACTCATAGACTTGTAGAAAGTTTCTCATTGGGTCTGAGCCCCTTTCTTTTGTGAAGCAAATACAAAATATGAAAGTTTGCATAGAATAGCAATTTTTTCTTTTCCCAGATGACACTGATGTGAATCTAAGTCACCCTGGGCATATAATGCAGTAAAAGATGTTTTCCTGGTCTTCATCTGTACATACATTTATGTGACTATACAGCTATACAAACAAACATGCATGTAGTCAGACCTTGAAAGTGCCTTGTGGACAATCAGAATGTCCAATTTCAGAAGGGCAAATTGTTAATCAGAATTATAACAGAAAAACACAAAATATGGGTTAGCTTGCCTACAGCCTTCAAATGAGAACGATAACATGGCATGTGGCACTTTGTGTAGCTGATAAAAAGTCATTTAACTGGTCACAATGTGTTGATTTTCAGCTTTCCTACGCTACCAGTATCCTTATCTGTCTCTCCTACAGGCCTGCTATGAATAAAAGCAAGTCTGTGTTCATGTGCCCAAATCAGCAAGGTCCAAAGTGCTTCATCTCCACTTGACATCTGTATATTTGCTGTGTCAAACCCCTCAGATCAGCACACTCTTGGTGACCTCATAGCAGCCTTCCAGTGTCTGAAGGGGGTTTATAAGGATGCTGAGGAGGGACTATTCATTAAGGACTGTAGTGATAGGACAAGGGGTAATGGGTTCAAACTTAAACAGGGGAAGTTTAGATTGGATATGGGGAAGAAGTTCTTTACTGTAAGGGTGGTGAGGCACTGGAATGGATTGTTCAGGGATGTTGTGAATGGTCCATCAATGGCGGTGTTCAAGGGTGGGTTGGACATAGCCTTGGGTGGCATGGTTTAGTGTGAGGTGTCCCTGCCCATGGCAGGTGGGTTGGAACTGGATGATCTTAAGGTCCTTTCCAAAACTAACTATTCTATGATTCTATGACCATAGCTGTGCCGTTCCCCACACCGCATCATGAGCTGCACAGACATGGCTTTCCCTCCATGGGAAAGCACCAAGTGGGTTGTTCTGTGAGGGCAGGGATGTAAATGCAGGATAGCTGCAAAGAGCTTGTGTTTCCTGCTCTAAGCACATCCTGATTCCTCAGCTGAGATCTGACCCAAGTGCCAGGACCTGCCCAATGGCTTTTTGCTCTTTATTGCCTGCAGTGGAGTGGGGAAATGGTCCCTCACATTGGCCATTTGCTTTCATATCTCTGCATGTTCCACAAACTTCCCTTGCCCACGCTTCCTGGGCACTCTGTGACTCACACCTCCCTTGCCTAAGATCTGGGGTATCTGAGCAGCATGATGCTGGTTTTCTTTTGACTTCACAAAATCTGTGCTGTGCAGGAAGTCATGGGGAATTGCAACAAACACGTCAGAAAGTGAACGCAAATCGCAATTCCAAATTGAGCTTATGCTGAAAAATACCTTGGTATCCAGTTTTAAAATGGAACCATATATTAGCTTTGGCTGTACAAAACTGGGGGTATCTTAAAGTACCCAAGTTGAAAAAAAAACCCACAACACTCTATTTGCACCTGTATTTTAAAATATTCCCACTCTGGAACTTTTTTAATACTTTGCTTCATACCCATGGGAGATATTTAGGGCTGTTGTGAAAGTACTGAAAATGAAAACATAACTTTGTAAGAATTGAGATACCTTAGCCTTTAAAATTTACATGTGTTACTGGAAATGGCTAAATCAGTGCCAGCTGAAAAGCTTGTTTGGTAACTCAGCAGATGGGAGTCAGTTGTACCTATTAGCAGAACAATGCTTACACATGGAGATTTGCTTATCAGAATTCACTGGAGGGCATGAGAAAAATGAGGAAGGATGTTAGGACTAATTGGAAGGAACGGCCAGACTACAGTTTCATTCTCCATCCCAGGGAGGCTGAAGAAACAGGCTTAAGAAAACTACAATGCAAAGAAGAAAGAAGACAGTAGCACTGCAGTGATCCCATCTTGGTAGGATGTAGAGGGGAGATTGAGATGAGACATTAGGAAGAAATTCCTAATGAGGGTGCTGAGGCGCTGGCACAGGTTACCCAAAGAAGCTGTGGCTGCCCCATCCCTGGCAGTGTTCAAGGCCAGGTTGGATGGGGCTTGGAGCAATCTGGTCTGGTGGAAGGTGTCCCCGCCCATGGCAGAGGGTTGGAACTGGATGAGCTTTAAGGTCCCTTCCGACCCAAACCAGTCTGGGATTCTGTGATCTGAGCTCACCGTGCTGGGATCTGCCATCCCTTCCTGCTCTCTGGTGCGTCAGCTCTGGATGAAAGCAGAACATGAATCTGTAGCTGCAGTGTCTTTGGTGTGAATGTGCAACCTTAATCAAAATCTCCATCAAATCACAGACCTGCCTGTGCTTGGGCTATTTCAATATCACCCATTCCTTATGTTTCTGCTACAGGTCCTTATGGTATTTCAGTATTCTCCTTAAAGCCAGACCAAATAGTCCCATTTTTTTCCACATAAGTTTTAAGAGGTGGGAGATCTGCTAGTTTCCTTGCAGGCAACTTGTTTGACATGTCTGTCATACTTTCCAATTATAAAATCCAATTTACTCTGGCTTCTTAGAGCTTGTTATTAATTTCATTTTAATGCAAAGCAACTGAATGGAGCTTAAAGGACGTACATATATTTTTACCCCCCCAGGAACTGTCCATATCACAATTTGCCTGGCTTTCTCAGTACTAAATATAGAATTGTCATGGGTTCAGCAGCAGCAGTCATTCTTCCCCTTTAAGTAGTAGCTGGTGTAGCATTGTGTTTGGGATTTTGGGCTTGGGAGCAGTGCTGATAGCACCAGTGTTTATAGTTATGGCTTAGAATGTTTAGGCTGGCCAAGGACTTTTGGAGTTTCATGCTCTGCCAGGGAGG
>JASSUY010034622.1:0-63588 GCA_032466535.1 Forpus xanthops
CTTTTTTTTTTTTTTTTTTTGTTTGTTTGTTTTTTTGTTTTTTAAGTGGTATTATTTCTTAATTACCTGGCTTCTATTTTTTTTTTAAGCTGTAAAGATTCATGTTCTCAGTTTCTCTTTAAATTCACTTTAACAATCTAAAATCAAATTCAAGAGAGTAGCTTCTCATGAAGCCACCAGACTTCCAGAACTGGGACTTTAGATGGAATACCAAATATCAAAATGTACCTTTGAGTTAGAAAATACAGAACTACTATCTCTTATAAATGTTATAAGGTAAATATGAAGTGAATATGGAGTATTTTATCTTTGAGATCACTGGTTGGTACTAGGTATTTTCACCTGATAATGGAAGCTATTGATTCACTATGGTTGGTTAAAGTGGAAGTAAACCAAGTCGGGAACATATTGTGATTATTCAAAAGGGTCAAAGGGCATCTGTAATCTGCTTCAATCAGTCAGGTGTTTGTTTAGGAACGAGCTAATATTGTGCATTAAAGATGGACTTTGACCTCTAGAAGCTTTTTAAAAAAGAACTTTGAAAAATTAGTATCCAGTGCATATCCTCTGAGAAAGCAGAGCAGGATTAGGGAACTGCTGCACCATTAATCAAGCCAGTGATTATACCAAACTGAAAACTCGAGGGACCAAACTTACGAGGCCCTAGGCAGGTAATTTACATGATCTGCCCTGGTATTAGTGAGGGGAATTCAACACAGTATATAATACTGATGGTAGCTAGTGTTTTCTCACTGTCATCTCTCCTGTTTTTTCCCTTGCTGAGAAATGTCTGTAGTGGAAATGGGACCACATCAGAGCATTAGCTGAACCTTCATGATTCTTGGCTGCTGGCAGAGAAGTTTGTAAATTGCAGTTCTAAATCCCTTCTCTGAGGGGAGAGATTGAAAGAAAGAGAGAGAAGCATGTTCATCACAGACATGACAGAAAATCTAGACTAGTGCCTTCTCCTCCCCCCCAAATTAAGGCAGATATTGATTTAAGTACACATACACTCCCATCTTCTGATTAAATTCAGATGGGCACTCAAACGCAGACTTTGGTACCTACATGGCTCTTTCCAGTCAGGACTTAAGTATTTCTGAGTTCATTCATTTTTCTATTTTGAAACTTAAGCTATAAATGGATCTTGACAGCAGGTTTTGCACAGGGATCAAGATATTGGGCTGTATCATCCCACATGCATATTTAGATTAATTTCATGTCTGTTCTGCAACTCGCACGTTGATGGCTGTTTGAACACAACAAAAACATAGCTTTCCCTTGCATGGCTGAAAGCCTCTAACATGAGAGCAGGGGCAGGCCAGACTAGAACATCATATGCTGGGAAATAAAACTGGAAGTTTTGAGCATGACTTGGATTTCTAGGGCTGCCAGGTGAGCCCAGCAGATTGATCACCAAGTTTCATCAGTGCCACCCAGCAATAACTGTAAGCAGCAGTGATTCTTCTTCCCAGACTCTTCAAGTTTTGACTTTCTCAGTCTTTGTAGAGGACCCTCCACTATAACTTACCAAGTTGCTCAGGATGCCAAGAAACCCCATCTCCCCTAGGACTTCAGAGTTTATGTACATCCCTTGCACTGCTATTTAAGTATCGCTGACCTAGGCTTCTTAAGCGTGGCTTGCCTAATACTATATATCTACCTACTTATTAAACCAAATAAAAAAATCTGACCTTCAGTATTTGTCCACTGGGCTATTTCTCTAAGATTAATTTTGTAAGAGATAGCTGAAAATCACTTTATATATTGGCTTTCATATCCAACTGTGAAATATCTAGAGGATAATAGCAATATAAATCTTCCACACAGATCTTGCAGCACTGTCTCTCCTTTTTTTTCTGCACAGTTACAGTAGGTCTGGGTTCAGGTTTACATTGTTCCCTCTTACATCATTGCTTGTACCTGAGAAGATAACTGCAAAAGCAGTCTTCTGGGGTACGCCTCTGTTGACTGCTGTTTTGGTGCAGATAATGTGATAACTGCTGACCAATAATACAGCGCATACCAGTTTTACTGTAAATACCCTTAGCTGGGGCAAGAAAGCTTCCCTAAACTTCATTCTGATGATGATAACAGCAAAGCAGCAAACAAACTCCTGTGCCCTGAATTTTAGTCATGATAGCATTAATGATGCAGAAATAGTATGTTTTGGAGGGCCTTCGAAAGAACTTTAAACCCATAAGGATTTTCCAGGTAAGAAGTATGTTCAGACAACTTGTGAGCAGATTGTCCCAAAGGTGGTGTGAGAAAGCTGAAGAAGTGGTTAAGATTTTGAATAAAAAAGTAAAGGAGCATTCCTCTGAACATTGGCAATACAGGATTTCAGAAAAACTGCTTAAGTTCCATTTCATTAAGATGTATTTTAAAACCAACCTCATGCTCTTCTAAGTTATAATGGAACTTAAATTGCTTCTCAACAGTCCTGTATGTCAACAAAGTGCAGACATAACTGAATATTTTCTTCCCATAATCAGCGTCCGCAAACAGAATTGTGGTGCAGTTGAAGCTTGGTTTTCATCAATGCTAGTTTAAATCAAACCTTGGTGGAACGAAGAGGATGTCATTACAGCCATTCAAAATGATTGTAGTCTAGGCTGGTATCCAGTTAGAAGGATCTGTTCATTGGGCAGAGGATTTTCTGAATGGGCTGCACCTGCTCTGCTGCCTGATAGTAACGGGGCGAATGTGGTACCTGATGTCCTATGGCATGGGCTGCTTCCTGCTTGGACTACTAGTTTGCCACAGCAATTATTACAGCTCTAATACAATAGTTGTTTATTACATGATTTTGATGTCTAGATTCAAAGATGTTTTAACCTTCAGTTTCAGAGTTAGTTCATGTATTTCATAAATACGTGATTAGTAAAATTTAGTATTCGCATTTTCTATCTTAGGTCATTGCACTAGTATTTAATCTTTATTTCACTTGTTATATATTCATTAGTATAAGCAAACTTTGGGGCTGGATTCATTATCCTTGTAATGGATGGTGAAATGAAAAGTGCAGGAAAAAAATGCTCTCTAGGGTATTTAATTAAGGGGATAGTCTAGTTTGCATATTGGGACAATTCAGGCTAGCCAAACATTGACTTGACAACCCATTCCACTAGTTTGGAATGGAATGGGGAGGGGCAAATACAGTCAACAGAGAAAATGTGGTTTGTTGAAGTGTGTGTATATATATATACACACATTATATATATGTTTTATATATATTATATGTAATATTATATACCTTAGCAATTATATGTATAGGCCTTTAGGAAAATTCCTTAGGGAATGGGAAATAAGTGCCCTACATGTTCTTCACTTCTTATGCAAGGTGGAATTAATTGACCTCTTACAGTCTGACCCAGTCTGAATATAGTTACCATGTGAGTGTCTACTAGGGTGACAGAGGCATTGTCACCTCTATTATCAGGTCTTGGTGCAGGCAACTTTTACTGTATCTGCTGTTTTCTCCACCTGTATGCCAGATATAAACACTATTTCTTCTGGAGAGAATGAGATGTGTCCCTGCATTGGTGTATTGGCAGAAGCCATAACAGAGTGTAGGGTTGTGCTGATGACTGGGACTGTGGGGAGGGCTGGCTGAGATATGGTCATGGTTTTGCTATCTTGTCCAGGATTCCAGTTGTGCTGCTTGTACATTTGCTCCAGCAGTAGGACAAACTGTCAGTTTTGTGCCTTGATACAGGCATGTGAAACTAATGGCATGCTCATGCTTTCAGTTCAGTGTGAGATTGAGGTGTAAATTACTACTCATGTTTTTTCATTCTGTCCTTCACAAAAGTAGATGAAGTTCCAGATGTTGACAATAGTTTTTGTGTTGAATTGTTACCTCATTCCACAATTAATCTCAAGGAGAGAGGGACAAATATTTTGGGTCAAACCCTTCAGTCTTCACTAACCTGGGTAATTCCTTGATTGCACAAATAGTTCCATACAATTTCATACTTGCAGAGACTGTTTACTCAAATGGACACATATGTCTTAAGCTTTTTTTTTTTTAATATATTTCAATGTAGTAAGATTTAAACATGAAATAAGCATAAGGAAGCAATCCAATTATAATATTGATTAACTTGCCATGTTTGTCTGTATGATTTCATGAGATTTTTCAATGTTCATCCTGTTGGAGCCTGCAGGCATCCTGTTTGTTGTTGGTTCTTACTGGAAGATCAAATTACAAAGCTAAGAGGTTAATCACTGCAGTGGTGAACAGCTATTTTTATAAAGAGAGAGACCCCCAGAGACTTCTTGCCAGTGTGCTATGCTTCAAATGAAATTATTATTTGTACTCTCCCATCTGCCCCCATGCTTTATTAATACTGCTGTGCTATCCATTAATATATCTTATCATTCTCTACCTCTTCTCTACCACCTCCTTCAGCAAATAAGTACTGTATTTGCTAAATTATGTGTAAGGGATGAAAAAAATTTTAAACGTTTTGAGGAGGGAATCAAGTTGTGTTTGGTATGCTGTGATTTGTTTGACAAATGAACAGAGGATAGGAAATGCAAATATTGCAGTGTTCTTGCTTTGTCACTTTTTAAATTTCTCTTAATTTCCGTTATTTCAGTTTCCAAGCACAATTAAGATGTGCATGTATTATGCAAGATAATGCGTATGTCTTCCTAGAATTTACAAGCTTTTCTAATTTTTTGGAAAAGAGAAATGAAGCACAGCACATTGGAGAAGCTGGCAACTTTGATGTATTGCTTCTCAGTTGCAGTAATGCATAGCTTTGGTTTAGGAAGAATATTCCCAGACCTTTTCCAGCCATCAAGAAGCCTTTACAGTGGATTGTACTTCCTAAGGTGCTGCTTTTATTCGTTACACTATTTTTTTTGCCCTTGCCAATTCAGGTATTTTCTGTAGGATTTTTATCCAATAGGAGTTCTTTTTCAGCTAATACTAGCCTTTGTTTTTGAGTCCTTAAGCCTGGCAGTTCTGCTTGCAACAGCTTTCAGTGAGTGAACGAACATTTGCGCTAATCTAGGCCGTAAAGTGGAAATGGGCTGAAATGGGGAGCAGTTACATGCTACAAAGCAATTTGAAAAGGAGAGTATGCAAACAATCTGAGAATATGTTTAGATTGCAATAAATCATTTATGTCTGGGCCTGTACTCTAGTGGTGTTCCTGACAGGTGTTTGTCCAACCTGTCCTCAAGGACCACCAGCAAGCAGTAGATATTTCCTATGCCACTGTCTTCCCTAAAGCAAAACTATTTACCAAAGATCTCTTTTTTGCTGTGATTGACTACTACTTCATGTCCTGTCCACAGTGGATGGGCAGAACAAATTAATTCCTTCCTCTTTACAGCAGTCCTTTATAATACATTGTGACTCCTACTAGTACATTTCCATTTGATCACTTAAAGCTAAATAGTCCTATCTCTCTTTCCTCATAGCTGATATGTTTTAGGTCCCAGATCTCTCATCTTCTCTGAACTCTCCCCCATGTAGTCTATTTTTCCTGAAATGTCATACGCAAATGTGGATTCATAACTTAGCTGATGCGTCACTTATGCTGAATAGTTATTCCACTTTCAGCTTCTGTTCATGCCTACAAATGGGATGTTTGCTTTTCTTATTGTGTGATACTAAACCAAAGAAATCTGAAATTATTTATTTAATATTTGTGATTCAATGTAACAACTAGAATCTTCCAGCAGAACTGATACCTAGCAGGCTGTTCTCCACTGTGTGTTTTGAGCAGTTAATTATTCCTGCCTAAGTATATGAACTTGACATGAACACTTTCCAATTACTATTAGAAGTTATGTTATTTTTCTTAACAGACTAATTGTGCTGCTTAAGAGAAGGCAGGTCTACCTCTTTCCCTGTAAAAGATACAATAGCAACACAGAAATAATTTTTATGGTGGCAATTGAAAAAAAATAAATGATGGTAGTTGAAAAAAATTAGATTGTGAGTAAGTCTTCTCTAGGGAATTTTTCTGGGATTTAATGCTGTTATAGTTCATTTGACTTCTTAGTAGTGCATTAAAATTTCTCTTTTGAGTAGTGTGGTCTTTTTTCTTTTTTTTCCTACTCTGAAATAGGTGGAAGAGGAGACTTGTTTTGAAAATCTGTCTTTGCAAAGTTAACAGTGGGCTTGCAGTCAGAGGTGATGGTTGCAAAATTTCTGCCATATGGAGCAATGCCAATATGGTTTGTCCTGTCAGATCTAAAACTGTCTGTTAGGATTTCAGACACCTGTAGAATTTTAGGGATGCGATAGTCTTTTTAGCTAATTCTTCTAATTTTAGCTAATTTCATTTTCATAATGTTGTCTTACAGGACTGAAGTCTTGAGTATGCATTTGAATGTTAGAATATGCATGTGGTAAAAGTTATTTTTAAAGACAATCCTATGTATGGAAAATAAAGAAATTGAAATTATCTCTGAAGAGGACTCTAATGGACTGGAGCTTGTGCAGGAAAGGAAGCTCTGCCCGTCTGTCTGGGACACTTGAACTGCATATGATAAGTGGATTGGAAGACCTCTTCTGCCTGAAGTTCTTGAGAGACCATCACAGTGCAGCCTAGCAATTATGGTTGACTAGTTGGAAAGAATATGACCTCCTCCCAGATCATAGCATATGTAGACTTTTTTCAGAGGATCTACTTTAGGAAAAAAAGCAGCAAGTCTTTAATAACTTGCTTGGCTTTTGGTTTCTGGTTTTTGTTTTGGGTTTGGGTTTTTTTGTGTGGGTTTTGTTTGTTTTGGGTTTTGGTGTTTGTTTTTTTTTTTTGTGTTTTTTTTTTTTTTTTAATCACCCAAAAATGAAAAAAAAAAAATACCCCACTACAAAACCCAGAACACAACCAAAAAAAACCATAAAGAAACAAAAGAAGAAAGACTGAAGTAGTGGCAGTTGTCACAAGTCTGGGAATGGTCCAAAACTTAAAAAGTTTTCTACTTTCTCAGTAACTTGGGTATTTCCATCAGCATCCTTGATCACTGAAAGACTGTCATTTTGAGACCTCCATAGGGACCAAGATTTGTGACATCTTGACTTTCACTTTCCACCTGGTCCCCAGATCAGAGATGAGGATTCAGGCTCAAGAGACCATGGTGAGGATTATTAACGTTTACTATTGTGATCCTTTGGCTTTTGTTAAAAAAGAACTGTGGTTGTGGTGAAATTCAGTGACTGATTTGCATCCATTGTTGCATAATTGCAACAATAAACACTGAGGTGAGATGCAGTAAATTGCCCTAGTAATGATTTTTAAAGCACCATCTGTGGCCTGATACTTCTGGGTCTTTAAAATTGATGTTGTTCAGAAATCTGTTGTGGCATACAGGTGGCCCATTTGGTATTTGCCTGCTAATCTGTATTTACTGCTAATCAGCAGTAGCCTGTGTTGGTGAGGAATACCTCCACAATGAGAGACAAGGGTACTTGTCATTGGGTTTGGAACAGAAGCTCTCCTCACAGGCTATAACATAGTGTTTTATTTTGATTGTCAATTTCCCCCAAGACGGAGTTTCCTGAAAAGGGTGAACAATAAGCCAAATGCTCATTATTTGGCTTCATGTATTTGAACACAACAGAGCAATCTCATATAATTGATTCAATTCTACTAAGTAGCATATGATGATGTTATTTTAGGTGCACTGTACAGGGAAAACAGTAGGAAGAGAAACACCCTAGTGTCATGTCCTTGTCTAGTGACCTTCAAAGCTGACTAATCTGTATTACTGAGTCTTAACACAGAAAAAAACAAGAAGAGAAAAAACAAACAAAACACCCCACTCAGTGCCCCGAACCAACCAAAGCCACCCAGCGTTCCAATCTATTAAGAGCAAATCTTGGGTCCCTTGAAGACATTAGTCAAAGTTGACATCAAAGATCCACATTTAATTTATATACTTTTCATCCCTCAGCTCTTTCTGCTAGCTTTTATTTGTTTATTGGGTCAAAATCAGCATAAATCATATTGCCTATTCTGTGCCGGTTTTGCAAGCAGAGCCTCATAGGGAGGTGGTAGAGTAGAAGAAATAAGTTCCTGTGCCAGGGAATTTGAAAGAGATATTACCATTTGTCTGGTTATCTTTAAAGTGGGCAGTTTAGCATGAGTCTTGCATTGCTGTGGAAGTGAGAAATATCACTAAGAAGTATATGTTATGCCATCAGCCTGCCAATAGGAAGGTAGAGAATACCTCATAGGGAAAGCAAACTTAAAATGATAACTTTACAGCATTCTTGTGAAGTGGCAGTACTTGTCAGTCAAGCTGGCTTCCACGTAAAATAATGCATTGAAATGCCAGGCTGAAAAGCGTAGTTAAAAGGCAGGAGCAGAGTGTGGCCATAGCAGAATTTCCAAGTAATATGTGTTAGAGTGGGGCACATAACTATATTATCCTAGTATTTTGCTGTTTTAGCATTTCCTGTGGCTTTCATTTAGAAAAGCAGTACTTTATTCCAAGGATATCTCACCTGTTGCTGCTGAGCACTTAACTGTAGTACCAGTCACAGGAATATATTTCTGTCATATGTTAAGAACTGGACTTTTATGACATAAACAGAAGATGAGTATTCTTAAGAGCTTTGAAAAGTTTCATTCCAGTTTGGCTAGGTTTTCTTATTTACAAGGAAAAGATTTAAAAATAATATAAAAAGAAGCTCACCTGGTATTTGTCTGGAGCTTGTTGCTGAACTATGGAAAACCATGTTTTGAAGATACTCTATTAATACTAGTTAGAATTCATGTTGTATAGTGCTGGTCAATTAGGACCTGGTTACTGAATGCAGTCTTTCCCCACTCTCCCACGTATGCCTTAAGATACTGAATAAAATGAATGATAGGTCCAGACAGGGCAGTAAATTCTGAGACCGATAAAAGGAAGTATTTTAGTAGAAGGTATCTGTTCATCTATATAATTTGAGCCCCTTGTACTACTTACTACTTGCAGTACCTTTCCTTCAGACACAAAAGCTTACACCATATAATTTTTATTCAGAAAATATTTCAAATTTCACTGGTTTCTGACCTCAAGTTACATTTTGACTTGTTTATGATAAAGCTTGATTGGTAGTTTCTGAAATTAGTATGCTGTTAAAAAGGATGGATGTGACTGAAGGCTAAAACAAAACCTGATGGGAAAGATTAAGGATTAGCAAAAGCAGGTTGAACTGTTGTTGTGGCTTAAGTCCAGTCAGCCGCATAGCTCACTTGCTCACTCTTCCCCTCTTCCTTCCCCCTTCGCTCCTGGAGTGATGGGGAGAAGAATCAAAAGAATGTAACTCTTACGGGTTGAGATAAGAACAGTCCAGTAGCTAAGGTATAACACAAGCCATTGCTGCTATCACCAATAATAATAATCATGAGAGGAATACAAGGGAAGAGGATGCAACTGCTCACCACCTGCTGGCAGATATCCAGCCTGACCCAGCAGTGATCTAGCCCTTCCAGATGTCTGCCCCCAGTTTGTATACTGAGCATGATGTGCTATGGTGTGGCATACCTCTCTGGTTAGTTTGGGTCAGGTGTCCTGTCTCTCCTTCCTCCTGGCTTCCCCTCCTCCCTGGCAGAGCGCAAGGCTCAGAAAGTCCTTGGACAGACTAAACATTACTAAGCAGTAGCTAAAAACATAGGTGTTATCAGTGCTGTTCCCAGGCTGAAAGTCAAAACCACAGCACTGCATCAGCTACTAAGGAGAAAAATGACTGCTACTGCTGAACCCAGGGCAACTGTCTTACAGAAGTCTTTATTGCAGATAACCTTAGTTCATTACAGAATAGAAACTATGGGAAACAGCATTAAATCCTACAATTTTAAGCAGTAAGTGTGGAATATTTTGTATAATAATGTCTTTAATCTTAAGAAGTTTTTTAGCTTATTTCAAGTGTTTATGCAATGTTTAATTTCATGTCTTTTGCTATAGGCTTGAGCCAAACCACTTTAAAGTTAATGAGAAGATAATATTTCACTTTTATGTCAATAAGCTCTGCGTCCAATACTATGACTTATGAAGCTCTGTGGAGTTCTTGTTATTGCACTCTACTGATAATACATTGGACATTCAAGTAGCCAGAACTTCAAACAGATTTTGAAAAATGAAACTCTTCTCAGCTTGCACAAAATAGAAAACAAATTTGGATTTTTTTTTTAATGTTTTGCCTTTCTTCATAGCAATGTTCCTTGGGTATTATCTCTACCATTGCAGATAATGCAAATGTAGTATCAGGCAACACTTAAACCTCATTACCTGTCTGTATTATTTCATGTGAAGATTAAATCCTTAGCTCACTTGTCCATGCTTGTTTTTGATCATAGCCTTTTTAGCAGTATATAACTCGAGTAAAAATCAAAGAAGTGGAAGAAGAAGATTTGCAAATACTCAGATATAGAAGGCCTTTCTTCAGACTGATACTGTCATGTTCAGAACAGCTACATTTTGTAAACGGCTTCTTTCTTGAGCACCTTCGTAGTGCTTGTTTCTTATGCCTCAGAGTCTTCTGATATCCCCCACCTTTATGAGAAAGAAATTATTCTGTTGAAGGAATATCGCTCACCATCAGATCAAGCTTCAAGACACTAATAAACTGTTTTTATACACAAAAGGTGTATGATTGAAATCCAAGCTATGGCAAAATTCCTACTAATTTGTTCTTGTCTTCTGCAGCAGGTGTTACCTTTCTGGATTGCTGTTTTGGTTTTTTCACATTTTCTCTTGTACTGTCCATGATTATGAATACTAGTTAGAATATGTGCTGCCAGTCTGTCTGTTTCTTGTTTGGTTTGTCTCTCGGTTTTTTTTTGTTAACCACTTACTACATTTAGTATTCAACAGATAGTCTAGTAGACAGGATCTCATGCTTGTATTCTTAAGTCAGTCCTTTTCCTTCTAGATTAGTGTTTCAAGTTCACATCAGCAGTGATAAGCACTAGTATTATCTTGTTCTTCAGTAGCCAGTGTGAAACCTGATAATGATTGCAGTGATATTTCTAATGGATATACTGGGTTGCTGGCCAGTAGCTGACTGCTGACTGCAGCTGGCATATGGGGTGGGCCATAAGAGAATGGGAAGTGGAGGCTACTCTACTTTTGCTACCTGATGTAAGCTGCATTCATGCAGTGTTTTGTCTATACCTTAAATCTATGCAGAAATTCAGCTTTCACAGTTTTTAATCTGTGCCCCTCAAGTGCAGTACAATTACACTGGAACTACTGTTTTTGGAACACAAAAGCTTTATGCTTTGTAAAATTTTTAATGCTAGGAACTTCCGTGTAATTGTATCTACTTTAGTAGAAATGCACAAAGCTTGGGGAAAGCAGAAATCCCCCCACGTATGATACAATCCAGTACTGCAGTGTGCTAATATCCATTGCATGTAATGTATGCCTGCTCATGCACGCTGCACATCCTGCATGTATTTACAGTCCTGGCTGTTCCCCTTCTAAGCCACTGTATAATGCTTGCACAAAGCTATTCCTTGATGCTTTGAAGGACAAAGTAAATGCAGCTTTCTTGCTTGAATGAGAAAGTGGTATTTCAGCCTTACTTAGGAGTTCTTGCTATGCAGGGTAGTGGTTTAAGTTGACCAGATCCTTAGAAATGAGCAAAGGGGGTGTTTTGAACATGATAGATATTGAATTTACAGTAGCGATCACAAAACCATTTGTAAACTGCACCTTAGCAGCTGCCTAGAAGAACAAAATTTCATGTTCTGAATTCTCTATTAATTTGAGGGAAAGCACTGAGCTTTACTTCTTTGTTCACTTGTATGGTACAGAAAAGGAACCTGTTGTTCCAAAAGTTAGTTTGTTTTGCTAGGAGGAGAGTTAGGCGAGAGAGACGCAGAATTTTGTGCCTGTGTTAGAATTTCATGACAGTATGTAAGCAGTTCTCTCTCTCCTCAGCTGTCAGTAGCTCAAAGTCTTCTACTTTGATTAGACCTGTGACTAAAAAAATTACCATAATCCACTGACAGGCATGACGAAAGCCATAATAAGACTGATAACAATGTGTCAGTTAAGAGGCTATTATATTTTACTGCCTTACTACAGCAGACTAAAAAACCATTCAGACTTACCATTGATATAAGTAAAGCCTTTTAAAAATCTGCTGCCTACCCTCGTCTTAATAATACTTATTATGCCAATGGGAGACAGAACTAAAATATGCACCTGTTTATGTGAGCATTTAGATGTTGAGAGTTTTACTGCAGGTATACAGAGTAGCTACAAATAGAGGGCCTTGAGATTTTCCTTCCATAAGAAGGAAACTTACAGATCTGGGCTAGAAGAGAAGTACAGAATTAAATGTATGGCTTTGAAATGTTATGTGATGAGAGCTTAGGCCTGCAAAGCCCTTTTTGTGGCAACTTAACAGGATACTAGATATTTGTGAAGGAAGACATGCTCTCTGCTTTGGTCTCTTTCCTGTTGTCCCTTACACAAGAAAGTTTTCAGAGTAAGTCAGTAACAGGGTTTAGGAGGCCTTATGCAGCTGGAGCTTTTACTGTGCTTCTTTTCTAGTTTTCTCTTGGGTTTGTTTTGTTTTTTCTTACTTTATATTTCCACTGGAGATATTTTACCTGGCTGTTGGATTCAACAGGCCAAAGTTCAATATTGGCAAAGAAATTAGTGGTATTAGCTGAGTGCACTTGGGGTGCAAAGCCCTATGAAGATAGGATGAGAGAGTTGGGGCTGTTCAGCCTGGAGAAGAGAAGACTGAGTGGAGACCTCACAGCAGCCTTCCAGTATCTGAAGGGGGCCTACAGGGATGCTGGGGAGGGTCTCTTCGTGAGGGACTGTACTGAGAGGACAAGGGGTAACGGGTTCAAACTTAAACAGAGGAAGTTTAGATTGGACCTGAGGAAGAAATTCTTTACTGTAAGGGTGTTGAGGCACTGGAATGGGTTGCCCAGGGAAGTTGTGAATGCTCCATTGCTGGCGGTGTTCAAGGGTGGATTGGACATAGCCTTGGGTGACATGGTTTAGTGGGAGGTGTCCCTACCCATGGGAGGGGGGTTGGAACCAGATGATGTTGAGGTCCTTTCCAACCCTAACTATTCTATGATTCTATGATTCTATGACTCTGATCCTCTTGTAAATCAAGCAGCTCTAGAACACAAATTTGCAATATTATTTTCCTGATGTCCAATTGGAATCTCCAAAGATTACAAAGACTGTGGTCAAGACAGCTTGTTAAATCTGCTACTGCCAATAAAAATGTAGCTCCATTACCATTGTGTGTTCTAACAGCCCATAGCCTCTTCATTGAACAGAAGACCAACGCCTTCCATTGCGCTTAACAAATCACATTCTGTAGGCTCTGGTCATTTTAGTAACCCTCCTCTGAATGTTCTCAGATTCTCTATATCCACCTAGAACTGGGCACAGATTCCTGATGCTTTACCAGCTGTCTGTAGAGGGGGATAACTGCTTCCCTTGATTTGTTGGCCATGCTTCTGATAGAGTCAAATACTTGATTTGCCTTAGTCATTATGAATGAATGAACACTGTCGTTCATATTCAGCTTCGTGTCTGTTCTGTCTCACAGATTCCTTTCAACAGGACTGAAACTTATCCAGCTGCTCTCAGCATATATATATATATATATATGCTGGGTTTTGCACACTAGGTACAAAACTTTACACTATTCCAGATTCTCATTGTTGCTGCTTGACTCTTACTGAACAATAAGGACCACAGTATTAATCCCTGGCATACATTTCTGACTTTTGACTGCCAGCCATTGAGCAGTCGATACTCAGCCGTTCTCCTTGAGCCCAGCAGTCCAGCCTATTTTCAGCCTGCCTAATGGTCTGTTCTTCGAGCTTGTACTTCTTCAGCTCCCAAAAACCTTAGTAAAATATTTTTTTTCCTCATTGTTTCTGTGTCGTGTATTTCTCTCCCTTCTCTTCATCTGTGAATTTCATCACTTATTTAGAGAAATTGAAAACAGCTGGTCAAAAAGACTGACCCTGTTTGCAGGTTGGTAAGACCTCTAGGTTGCATTATGTTGCTACTCCTCAGCATAAAAGACAGTTGTGTTTTTGTTTTTGTTTTTCAGGAGGGTTTAACACAGTCTTTCAGCAAGGTGTGGGAAAGGGTGGAATTTGTGACGCTTCTCAGGTGAACATGTTAGAAGTAGAGGAGTGCTTATCAGGCTTTCTATGGATCAAAAGATCTCAAGATACTTCTGTCATTTCCATTCAGCCATGCAGTTTTAAAGAAGATTTGAGAGAAGTGATGATAGATGTTAGTAAATATAATAGTGAGCTCCTTTTGGGCAACCAGAGATTTTTTTTTTTTTTGATTAAAGGAATCAGTCCACCAGAAACTGTCTTAACCTAGAGAGGTTGTAAATGCCCCATCCCTGGAAACATTCAAGTTCAGACTGGATGAGGCTGTTGAGCAACCTGATCTAGTTGAAGATTTCCCTGATCATTGCAGAGCAGTTGGATTAGGCAACTTCTGCAGATCCCTGCCAACCTTTTTTAGTAATCTACTTAGAAAACTTTTTTAATATTGACAAGCAGAGTGCATTGCCTATGTTTGGTTTGGTGAGGTTCTTGCACTATCCCTGCAGTGGTTAGTAGATTCCCTTGTCAGTCAAGTGTTAGCAGGCTGTTAACTGAGGTTCTGCTTGCTTTCTTTTAATGCTCATGTGCATGTGGAGTAATAGTGAAGCTCACACAGACAAAGAAATATGAGGATCAACAGCTGACATTCTCTTTGCTAAGTGCATTGTCATGGCTTTTATATAGTACATAGAAAACACTGATTTTTTTTTTCTTGTACTTCCTGTATCTTCATTCTGTCCTTCTCAAAACCATCCTAATTCATATCCATAATCTACAAAAACTTAGTCCTCTGTCTCTCACAATCTCATATTTGTAGGTTTGTTTTCTGAAATCAAACCTATGCACACATTGACTGGATGCTGACAAGATGTGGAAGTATTCTACATTTTCCCTGATGAAACTAAAATCTAGATCTGCAATCTGCTTGGGCCTGTCTGTGCACCTGTTGAAGCTCAATATAGCTGAAACAGAATTCTTAGTCTTCCCTCCCAGACATCCTCATCCCTTTCTCTTGTATCCCTTGATTATGCCAGCAACTTTTCTTGTAGGCTTGGCAATGCAGTTTTGACCCACTTGTGTCAATGATAAATGCTGCTCTAAAGATAATTTCCTTAGCTCTGTTTGACCTTTGTCCCTTCTTCTCTTGACTTCATCAGCTAGCTCCATCTAATCTGTCACATTAAATATAAGTTGTTTGCCTTTTTCTTTTTTGTTCCACCAGGGCTTTTTGTTCTCTCCCACATCTGCATTATTACAACATTTCTGTCTGGCATTATTATAACATTTATTTCTGCCTTTAGTTTCCAATCACCATAATGCCCTTTAAAAGTTTTAACACCTTTTATTTTTAAAAATGCTATAATTTATTTTGTAGCCAGGGGAGCAGTTGCAAACTGTCCTCCTCTAAGGCCCTTCTAAAAAGTTTCTTTGCGATGCCTGTAAGAGGTTACCAATGGGTAAGCAGCTGTGTTATGCCATGAATGCTGTTCTTTTTAATGGCTGATGTTATGCCATTGCTTCTTTGTTTTTCTTCCCTTTTGTAATCTTCTGTCTCTTATTTGAGTTGTGGTAGTGGACTCCTTTTTTCCTTCTTCATCTTTCTTCATACTGGGCTTAAGAGAATGGCCCAAGTTGCACAGGTACAATGGTAACACTAACTCAAAGGGACAATATTGATAACTATGTCTTTCTTTTAAATCCATAAGCCACTTATTTGCATACTATGTTTGCAAAACTCCCAGAGAATAGAGTCTGCAGAAAACAAGTTTATTTGCCATTTTTCTTTGCTTAAGCATTCCAGCTGTAAATTCATAGTTAAAGAAGAGAGGCATCATGTGTGCAACTTCTGCTCTCTGGTCTCATTAGAAGCTTTGACACAACGCTGTCTTCAAACAGGTCAAATTGTTGGAAAGTCTTAGTGCATACTTTTCATATGGTGTGCACTGAAAGAAACACTTGTACCGCTTGCACCCATTGCGGTTTGGGGTTTCTCTTAATTACAAGACACATTATAACATCTCTGTTTCTGTATGAGCCCAAATGCTAGAAACAGCTAGTCAAATTGATTGCTGTCTGCTGGCCACCATGACCTCATTTTGCAGACTACAAGAGAAAGTGCAACTGTGTGTGGCACTTAATGGATGCCTATGAAATGGAGCATTTCTGAAAAGTAAATTCCTCAGTTGCTGAGTAATTTTATGCTCTTCTTTAAGCTCAGAATGTTACATAGGTGCTTATCAGATGCTTCAGTTCCATGACCATGTGTGCTGAGAGTGCAAGCCTACTCAGTAGAGCTTTATTAGAATTTGAGTCTGTTCTCATTTTGCCCATATGCAGTAGATGAGTAGATGATAGATTTTCACCAAGTCTGGGGTAATGTAAGTCTTGTATTAGGTCTTATTTTTTGTCTAGAGAGATTGATGGTGGAAGAAGCCAACACTTACTGATTTAAAGGGTATGCTTTGATATTCTCCCATCCTTCTGTGTATGCTGCTTGCTGTTTGAGATTCTGAATCTTCTGAAGCACTGATGGCATCTCTGGAAATTATTCCCTGGACTGCGGGTGCAATTATAATTCAAATGAAATGATGCTAGTAAGAAGGAAGACTTGATACATTCTGACTCTATGTAATGCCTCAGATGATAGCTTGATATATTTGCAGTACTGGCCTTTCTGTATTGAAATTAAAGATTTACATTTTTTTGTTGCAGCCTGCATTTTACTCTGTGTTCAGAATTTCACACTTATCAAAGCATAATGTGAGCAAATAACAATGTTGTCATTACAGTGCAATTTGAAGACTTCTTCCTGCTTTGGATTTTGTCTCTTCTCCTCTCTCTTCTTTCTCCATTCTTTTTCCTTCTTTCAAGGTCCTTTCCTTTGTGCCTCTGAGTGTGTGTGGTTTTTCGTCTCTCACTGATTGCTTTTGGATCCAAGCACCAAAATAGATTTATTTTTTAATAAAAATACTGGAATTTATCTGAGTCTTTTGTACTCTATATATAGCCTTCAGTGAATGTGTCCATATATTGAAATGAAAATAAAATTCAAATGTGCATTCTGCTTTGGCTGGAATGCACTATGTCATTATAACATTCTAGTTTTCATACTTACAAACCTGTGATTTTTAGGGGCTGTGACAAGCTGCATATTAGCTGCAAGAAATGTATACTGCTATCATCATTACTTTGCTTTAAGCTACTACAGTATTCTTCAAAGTTTTTTTCATGTACCATATAAGCTCTTGGAACAGCTTTTCTTTGAGCTTTTCTCTAACCCAGTCACAGAATGCTCCCCTCATATTTGTGTTCTTGGCTCTTCCATTTAGCTAGATCTTGGAAAAGTGGAAATGTCTTTGCCTGTCCCTAACCACTAAAATCACAATTCTAAACTGTTTCGAGTTTTGTGTTTTAACTGCACTAGATCATTCAAGAGAGGCGGAAGGAGAGAAGAGGTCCTACAAGCAAAAAAACAACTGTGAGAAGTAGTATGTGTGCATGTATGGATCAGGGTTTGTTCTTTTCAGGTGTTAGTAAATCACAGTCCAAGAGGAGCGCATATATATGGTCTATAAAGCATAGGTATACTTTCAAAGCAAGATGGAATATCTGCTTCTGAATCCTTTCTGTGCCATCAAATGACCTTTGGCGTATTAGCTGGGCTCAGCAATCCCTGTGTATGTTCTGCCCCTCTTTGCACATCCTTTGTTGTTAAGTCCTAGAAGTCTGCTCATACCTTTGATGGATTCCTTGAGCAAGCTGTTTCGTTACTTCCAGCTGCCCAGTAACATGCTTGCCACAGCAGATGCTCTGGCTTCATTCTTGAACGCATATTCCAGATACTTCTATCTTCTTTTTTGGATAGCTTTGGAGATAAAAGTTCTCAAACACTCTACTAAACTTCAGCATTTGTTGTCAGTTATTTCAATTTGATTGAATATCTAGTATCTCCCAGAGGCATTTGATTTCAAAGGATATTTACATGTCACTCTGTTCTTCCATTGTATTTTTTTATCTTGTGTTTGTATGTGAGATGCATGTTTGCAGTTCAGTCTGTGGATAATGGCCAAATAAGGACTGACTATGAATTCAGCTGTCTGTGACTTCATTACATTATTTCCTCTGGTCATTTCCAGTAGCTTTCATTATACTTCCAGAGTACATGGATAACTGATCTTTTGTATTCCTTTGCCTCCTAATAAAGTACTCACTGAGAGACAGTAGGACACTATAGTTCCTGGCACTAGCTATATGATGTTATGTGAAGAAAGGATTTGATTCTTTAGGATTATTTTTTTTTTCCTTTTCATTTCCTTATTTATTATTGAGGTTTTTTAAGAGGTAGAATTGCCACTAATCTGTGGCATTGAGTGTGATAAATAAGCTTCTGGAATATCTTTGTGCTGCATTAACTTGGCTGCCTTCAAGAGGGTCTGCCTTCATTAGTGTCTGCCTGTCAGTACGCCATCACTTTGCAATTGCATGTAGCTTCTCTGGGTGTTTCAAGCTGGGAAATCAAAGCTTACTGGCATGTTTTAGTCTCCGAGCTATATCTGCAATGCTTTGTATAACAGTCACTTTTCTTCAGTTGTTTGGCGAACAGTGCATGTTACTGCAAATGGGAATGACATTCCATACATGTGCAGTAGCAGCTGGAGCATGCCACAGCTTCACAGAGGTAAGGCAGCCTGGCATGCACTCGAGGGGAAAAAAACCCTTTCAAATCCAAGTGCATTTTGAGGTCATTAATGTGTCACTGGCAGCACTATGGTTAGAAGGGGCCATTTAATTAACATTAATTGCTCACAGCTCATCGTGTGGCTCATGAGGGATTTACTGAAAAGCACCTCATAAGGTACACAGCTTTGAGGGTAGTACATCTTCTCTCATGTACTCCAGCTCCATTTACAGACATTTTTTCCATGCATGAGGCAGTGGTATCAGTATTATTTTTATTTACGTGTTATTTGTGGAATGTCTGAGGTATTTTAACTCAAGGTGTGGCACAGGAAAGTAGCCAGCTCCAGCCTATATTGTGTGATAGTCTTGTGGGTTTGTTTGTCTGTTAATTTTTAAATAGCAGGAGAGTAGAATATCATTTACAGAGAGCGAAGGAGTAGATTTATCAAATCTGTTCTCTCTTCTCTCTCTTGACCCTCCCTTTCCCTTTATTCACATGCTCTTTTCAGCTCATTTTTGTATTTGTGGTTTTATTTTCTGATAGATACTGCATTTTTTTCTCTTCTTGCAGCTTGTTGGCTACAGAGAGGAAGAACTGACAGATTTGAAATAAAGGTAATGATAGGTAATGGTTCATGTAACTCTGTCAGTGCAATCAGAGAAAAGCACTCAAAGCACTTCCTTATGATAGCTCCAGCACAAAATAAAGTTAGCAGGTTAAGATGAAAAAGGAAATTAATGGTCCAAAGGAAGAACTTTGCTGTTTTATTATGAGAACTAATGATCTTCTAGGGTTAGGAATGTGCTTCTTAATATTTATTGATATCTTAATCCCGCCTGTCTGCTTTTTACAGCCCTTCAGCCGTTTTCCTATTTTGATTCCTATTCTGTAACTTTCAAGTTTTGGCCTTGAATCCTGCTCTGTGGTTGTGCAGACCTCTGAATAGGTCTGATGGCACAAACAGGACTGACTTGTTTTTTTTTTTTTTTTTTATTGCAGATTTTTGGCTTTTATTGCTGTGAAAAATAACTAACAGTCTGTAGCTATGAAAAATCTCTATTTTGTCACATCTCCATGTCATGTTTTCCAGTGAAAATGGGCCATGTCTGCCTGTATTTTTTCCTTATAACTTTCATTGTCCTAAAATGTCAGCAGTCACATGTAATAACATCCTGTAAGTGTAGCAGTGCCTATTTATCAGTGTTTCACAAATCTTTCTTTTTAGCTTAGCCTTTTGTCTTTGTATTGTGTTCTGTTATTTTTAGGAGGACCAGTTTGTATGTGAACTGACAACCCTGCAATACTTTTATGTAGCTGCATCCCAGGTCTGATTAATCTCTGATTAAGCTCTTATCATTTGTTATATTTTTTGGCCAATGCAGTTGTTAAAGAACAACCTAAGAGCCAGGGTTTTATTTCTGCATGAATAATTTTTGTGCCGTGGTGATCCATGATGTATAATAACTAGTGCAGCTGGTTGTGAATTTTCCAAGTTTTAATAAAAATTATCAAGCTTTTAAAAGAAATGTGTAGTAGGAAAGAGACCTTTGCTTTAGAACAGAATTGGGAGGCTCACTCCAGAACCTCTGAGAGTGCAGTAATTAGAATTGGATTTAGAGTCCTTGGTATGACTAGTTTAGATGAAGAACTTGCATTTTTTGTGTCATACACAGATCACAACCACTCCAATGGTGAGACCAAGAGGTTTCCTACAGTTGCTTCTTCAATGGATTTGACTATTAATCAGGTAGATTAGTGTTTCTTATGCTATCTAGGCTTGTTTTTGTTTGTGACTTTAAACTTCAAAGAGCCTTAGTTATATTCTAGTGTATTTGATCTTCAAAGAACTTAACTGACTTTGGATTTGATACTATGTGATGCCAAACACATCCTGTAAGGTGTTGAATGCTTCTGTTTATACTTGCACTTTCATGCTAGCTGATCCTGTTACCTAATTAAAGAATTTCCTGGCTGGATCTCTTGATTATAAAAACAGTTCACAGGCATTACACCTTTTAGTTTCTAATAAATGCCTTGTACCATTTCCTTTTTAATATTTTTTTTTTTAATTTGCTAATATGTTGTCATAGACTATTTGCCTGTCTCCATTTTTTCCCCACAAGTAATGTTTTTCCTTAATGATCATGCTATATGATTGTTCCACTTAGCACATATTCCCAGACCAATTATTTTATGTTTTTTCTGCACTGAACTGCATTTGCCATCTGCTAGCCTAATTACCTAAATGATCCAAATCCTTTGGAATCTGATTGTATTACTCTTCATTATTTGCCCTGACTCCAGATTTTCAAATGATACTAAAATTAGTGATCTCGTCATGATTGCTGTTCTGTAAACCAGTAGCATAGGTGATGTTTTGACTAATGTTAATAAATATGTGTAAGACTTCCCTTTTAAGTTTTAAAGGTAAATTTTTTCCTCAGACTATCTTGGGTCATCACGTATTTGATCTTCAAAGACATATATAGTTAGGTTTGATCCTGCAAGGCACTACCACATATTTCAAGGTGCTGAATGTCTCCCATTTATATCGATGCTGTCTAGATTGTGTGAAGCTTATAAACTGATTCAGTTTCACAGTACCTCCAGGAGAGTGGATATTTCCCTTTTGGGGACACTGAGGCAGAGAGATGTGACATGTCTAACACGCAGGATGTGGTAGAAACCAGGCAGAAGAACAGGTAGATCTCATGTCTAGAATTTGATTTATCAGTCAATCATCTGTCATAGTATTTAACTGTAAATCTTTTAACAGTGTTTTCCTTCTGACTTGTCAATATTCAGAGGAAAGGCACATGCCAACTGTCTGTTTAAGGAACATAAATGTCAAGGAGGTTAACTTCCATATTGATGAATGTGTAATCTTATCTGTAATTCATTATTGATTTGATTTTGAAAATTAATTTTGTGATAGGCCTAACCACATTTGGCAGTTTTGAAGTTAAATTAACTGGAGACACTTATAGAGCATTAAGATACCTCTCAAGTTAGTTACTATCCTAATATGCCCAAAATATTTGCTGCCAATCAAAACTGTGCTTATACAGTCCTCCCCCCAACAAAACCCAATCCAAATCTCCCACCCCATAACCCAAAGACTGAATTGAGACTCTTAAAAAGTCAAAACTCGCAATAATGATCTTCAACTTTGAAAGTTTTGCAGTTCTGTTTTACACTATTTATCATGGAATCTGAATATTGTACCTGTTAAGGAGACTTTCTGGCTTGTGTGATGCTCTGTGTGGAATGTACTTTTCAGGCTGGCATTTCACTGTGGAAAATAGTTGCCTCCCTAGTTATCTTACCATCACTGCTGAAATGCAACAGTATTGGCAAACCTTCATATAGTTGTAGCTTATTAGATTCCATAGGGATTGTAAGCTATTCTGTCAAAATATTCTTTTCTGGTAAAATTGAGTAATCTTAGAAAACTTTGTGTTAAAATATCCCATTTAAAAAATAAGTCACACTGCAACTGATTGATAGTCTTTGCATGGTAGTCTCCATGCCCTAATGAATGAGTGTATGCAGTGCATCCTATGGGTTCCTTATGGTTTTCTGGTATATGCGATGTGCGTGTGTGTATGGTTGAGAGAGTGTGTGGAGATGCAAGTACATGGATGTGTATAATTGTGTATACACACTGTTCAAACTTGGCACCCATATATAGGTGTTTGTGTAGCTGTGTATCATGTGGGCATGAACTGTGGAAATGAGCTTTAAGTCTAGTCAGCAGTAGCACAAAATAATTGTCAAATTTCATGGTAACATCTCTCATATTGCTTTTCTGTTGTGATGATGCAGCCTTTGAGGTGTTTCTACCATTGATGCTAACTACCTGCTCATGCAAAAAAGGCTCCCCTCCCCATCTTTAAATCACTTATTTGTATCATGGGGAAGGGAAAACACATTAACCCCTCCTCAGTGTTCAGTCTTGACTGGTACTGCCCATTTTTAAGAGGAACTTACTGACTGGAGAAATTCCCTTGGCAAAATGCACTCCATCCCCTGGAGTAATAAATCATGGATTTACAGAGCAGAAGCTATTGTCACAGATCTAAATATAGCTTTTGGCTTTTAAATGTTGTCTTAGGCAGGTTGGTTGAATGATGCCTGGCATTTTGTACTGTCACATAACTAATGTTTGCATTTTCCTTACCCATGAAAAAGATAATTTAAAATCTCTACCCAGTACATTGCAGGTTTTCACACAATGGCATTATCAAGTTGAACCAGCAGAAAAGTTAGCTGTTCTTGCCAGATGTTAGGCTCAGGAGGATGGCTTTGGACCAGGGAGTCCAGGCAAAGCCCATTTTTTCGCATATAAACAGAAAGCAGTAATGTACAACAGAAAGGCCTGACATTCTTGTTAATATAGCAAGTTTCTGAAGTTTTAGCATCTTAGCCATGTTGGGTTCCTTCTGATGAGCAATGTGTATGTGAAGTGGATTCTGGCATCTGTGTTGATCAACAGCCAAAGAAAGTATTTCCAGTCATATATCCACGGAGCTCATGGTCCACAGTTCCACTGTGTACCAAAGTATAGGGGAATATTTGTGTACAGGAGACTTGGAGATCAAGGCTCAGGATCTGTGTGTGCACATCCTCTTAAAAGCAGTGTGGTAGTCTGTACCCCTCCATATCTGCCTTATTCTATAAAAAAGCAATTTGTAGTTTCAGGGGTGACCTGCAGGTGCATAATTGTAGTTTTATGTAACAAAGAATGAAAACACAGGCTAGATCAGGCTGCACAGGTGTCTTTTATTTAATTAAGCCCTTTTAGCTCTTAGTTAGAAATACTTCCACTTTATTTGAAACTTGAGCATATTCAAATATGATAATATTTTTAAAATAATGAAAGTTTGCAGAGTGAAGCACTCTCCAAATCTTCTCATCATTTTCTAAAATTCAATAATCTGATATACATCAGCAAATAAGAAATGAAAAAGGGGTTGTAACAATGAGAATTTACATTTTCTTTGTTCTTGAATATGAATCATCGAGAATATAAATGGCCTTTACTGGATTGAAATTTAAGATTACTCTGAACATCTTTTTTTTTTTTTTTTCCATGTTTTATCTATGATATGCTGTAGATTGAACAACTCTTGAACTGTTTTTTTTTAAGGGAATTTTGCCTATAGTTGTTACAGGGCATCAAGTCTTCTTTTGTTGTTTTGGGTTATGGTGTTTTTCTAAATCCCTCCTGCTGCTTAGAATGAAAATAAAAGAAAGAAGACATTAAACATGTGTAGGAGTTTATTTTCTGAGCCATTTTCCCCGTAAATAGTAACATTGCTCTTAAACAGTGCTTGTTATGAATGCCAGCTCTGATGCATTGTAGGTTCTGTTACAATCCTAAATTTTGTTTAACTGCTGGAGGGCAAACAACTACTCACCCCAGTGAGCCTTATTACAATTATTTAAAAAAAACTGTGTTAAAGGAACTGAGATGTTGTATAACAGTAGTGTGATGGGCAGTATCAGGTGTTGCAGTGGGTATACATAATGAGGTGAGCTGAGGACACTACATTATGCTGTATATGTATGTGTATTAAGCACTTCATTATGCTTGAATATCTGGTGGACTGAAGAAGTAGAACTTAGTTTCCAAGATACTCAGTGCATGCATCTTTGGGTGATACCAGTTATGGAGAGGTAAAATTTTCGTTGTTTCCCAGTAGGAACTGAAGCAGTAACTGTTTCACAGGAATAGCTCCCTCTTCTTAATAAAGGCATAATTTTCCTTGTCTCTCAACCATAATGCTTAAAAAGTAATTATGTGTTGTGTGTATTTGAACCGCGGGCTCTAGGCAAATTGAAGCTGGTGTTTTAAAAAGAGGACAAGGCATTATAAGCTCCTGACTTCTTTTACTGCCTATAGTTATTGTAGCTGAGATCATCTAGTCAGTCAAGCAGCAAGTGCACATCACAGTTGAGTCTAACAAACAAAGCGAATAGATGAAGCAGCTGATAAGAGACAAACATTGGAGAAAAGAATCACTCTACTTAAGGCTCTGCCACAATTTTATTAAGGAAGTAAACACTGTTGTTCATTCTTCTTTACTTCTTTCTTCAAGCATAGCTTTTACAAAGCATTCTGTTGTTGCATGTCTCACTAACAACACTGCCAAGAATATTCATATATATTCAATAGATGTTATACCAATAGTTTTTCTGTACTGGATCAAAAGCCAAACAAAGACATGGGCATAGTATAATTCCTTCTGAGCTTAAAGAAAAGGTCTCAGTGTCTTGTTCAGGAATTCATTTGATAAAGATACAGATTTGTCTTGATGACATGCACTTCCTCCTGATAAAGCCAGATCATTCCTCTCCATAAAGGAGTCAATTAGGATTTGGCTATATAGGTAGAGGACTGTGGAAAAATAGTAATGTTCTGTGCTCCTCCTGGTTAAATTTCTGCCTACTGCTTCTCAATAAATGCTGACCTCTTTCTTTTGTGTCCTGCTTCTATGAGTCTTTTTATTTTTTTCCCCACAAGGCACTACAGTATTCAGTTCCACTGTGTGTGATTCAGAGCTGTGCTGCATGGCTAGGCTTCCTGAAAACTTCTTCCTGTAAGAACAGAACTTTTTGTCAGGACTCCTTGAGCTGTGAGTAATTGCCGTATGTGCCCCTCACAAGGTGAAGTTGATATTGGTGTCCATATGTAGTGCTGCCTGATTTTATGTGTATTTTTGGTGATGGCTGCAGCAAGTGTTGTAATAGGAGAAGAGGTTTCAGTTATGGTGAGACTAAACTTTTCAGTTTACTTGTCCCATTTGCACTGCCTGAAATAGAGCTAATGATTGAAGTTGCTATGGGGGAAAAATGTCCACATCTTCTAGCAACATACCAGTGTTTCCTCAGGTGCAGGTGGGGGCAAGTATCTGAGCAGTTCAGGTGGCAAAGCACCAGAACAGGCACCCCTGGAGGGTCACAGAGCCTCCCTCTCTGGAGCCATTCATAACCTGTCTGGATGCTTTCTTGGGTAACCTTCTCTAAGTGGTCCAACCCGTAGGGGGTTGGACTAGATGATCTCCAGGGGTCCTTTCCAACCCTGATGATTCTGTGATCTTTAAGGTCCCCTTTCAACTAAAGCCATTTTATGATTCATGATTCCATTAAGCATTATAGCAATCAGTCACTTCTTGGGTTGAAAAAGATTCAAGGGAGGATTCTTCAGGAATCACGATCAGTGAGTCAGGGAAGGAGATACACACTGAAATATCCAGGAGTGCAATTGCTGAGCTTGTTTCAGCAATCAAATGTGGTGAGCTAATGGTGAGGAATTTCAGCAGGACTTTGTGAAACAAGGGGAGAGGGGAAGGTGGTAGATCAAGCTTCAGAATACCTGAAAGTGGTGTAATGCATCTAAGTAAAAATAATCTAAACCATACCCACACAATGCCATGCTCAGAACAAGCAATAACAATGTGAAGTATATCTCAGGGTCAGTTGAGAGATTTCTGAAATTGTTGGCTGAATGTGCAGTAGCAGCAGCCAAAAGAACCAGCAAAAATGGGGGGGACATTCTAACAAGACAGAGGGCAGAATCTTGATACTATGTGAAGCCCTGGTATTTTACACAGCAGGCAGTGAACTTCTGGAGCGTGCTGTAAGGAACTATATAAGCAATTTCAGCAGGTTTGAAAGAGATTAGACTAAATCACGTACAACAGGTTAATAGGTGGATCCTAAAGGATTAGGCAGGGATATATCCTTTTTGATGCTGGGAGAATGTTAGAGGAATGGATTGCAGTGTCAGGTTTGCTTGTGTTTCTGAATAGCATCCCATAACGTCACGTGCAGGGACAGAATCCTGCCTAAATAATCTGATGAGGCAGGGGAAGGCAAATGAGGCATCTAGAAGAGGTTAAGGACTGAACAGGTGTGCCACTGAGAGATGGAAAGGAGTATTAATAGGGTTCTGGGAAGCACATAAGTTATGGTGGGCAGGCCAGTGGGGAGTGAAACAGGACTGTTCTGAGTTTGGAGGGTGAAAGGAGAGGGAGAAGAGGTGGGCCAAAGATGGGAATGTTTGCAGCGGAAAGTGTGCTGGTAGTAAAATTACCTCCCTCAATAAGCTGTGCATAGTGAGCACTACATATTAGTTCCTCTGACATATGGAAAGAGTCCAATGAGGTTCAAAATGTGAGGAAGAACGGAGATGCAATGTAGTAAGTCTCCGAGCTACTATACAATTTTTGATGCATAGGCATGATAATACTTCAGTTTGCCTGGAAATGAAAAAAAAGTAATTTTTAAAGTTGCATTGCTACTGCTAAGATATTAGGACTCATAAATTATTCAGACAGTTACTGTAGCTTAATATGTACTTTTTGTAACCTGCAGTAACTGACAGTTGCTGTGCCTTCTGCTTGATACAAAGGTGAGAAATACATTAGAGGTTTAAGCTTCCATATAACTAGTATAAAAGCTACCATGGCTGAAGATATGTGAGAAACCTACTAAATGCTACTAAGTGAAGAAAATAAACCCCAAACAAAATAAGACAGTAGTCAGGTTCTTAGAACTGATGTTTCAACTTGAGATGTGAAGGAAAATTTAGAAAGGCATGGACCTGCCTTCAGAAGGCAGGTCCATGAAGCAGAGGATCAGATTTTCCAGAAGTATGTGAGTAATAAGAGTTTTTTGTCTGGGCCTCAATCAGGCATAATGACCTCCTAATAGCACTTGTTTGTGCTAGAGCACACCTGCTATGTTACAAATCCAAGTGAAGTGATGTTCAGTACTGCGCCATGCTGAAAGACCCACAAGTTCATGTTAATGATGGCATTGTCAATCCCTCACATTCCGAGGCAGAACCATGTACTGGCTTGTGCTTAAGTTGTTATGTACGCTGACAATATAAAGTGAATCTTCCTCCATTTTTGAACTCACAGCTTCTCCTGAGTTAGCTACTGTGGTTTTTGTGTTAGCTAGTGTTACCGACTTTCTCAGGTTTACACTGTGAAGTGCTTTTGATACTTCTTATAGGAGCCCTCTCTGGGCCACATAACTAGGTGATAAGACTGACATTCATGTGACATGCTGCCATGCCATATGCATCTTGCAGCTTCATTCAGGTTCTGAAGTTGTAATTCTTTCTTTCTGCCTCTGTTTACTAACTTTATTTTCACAGTCCCCCCTCAGTTTAGCTTGTTTTCCTTGATCTTGTGTGTTCCTTGTACTATTGTAAATTTCATATGCAATTACAGGCCATTGCTTCTCTTGGAGGCCTGGGAGAGAGAAGCAAGAGCCCCAGAGCACTGCATATTTTCTGTGAGAATGTGTGACATTGTCACACCTTATGGAAGTGGTGTGAGTAGGTCCCCAGACAACACCTCTTTGACTAGACAGGTGGAAAGGGGAGTGTCTTGTCTATCTCATTCTATCAATAGGTCTGGCAGTTCTCTGCTTGCTGAGGAAAAGCAGGCATCAGAAAAGGAGGTTGTACTCTTAAGTAAGAAAAACAAACTCTTGCCGGGCCCTGCTCTGTGGGCACAGTGTGTTTGTCAGTTGAAGCCAGTAGCTGATGTCTTTCTGGCCCATCTCTGCAAATAAAGTGTGGGAGCTCATGACAGAAAGCCAGTTACATTTAGCAAACCAAGTAGAGGTGTCTGACTCCTGAAGTTTTTAAGGTGAAAAGCAAATGAGGAAATATTCTTTTTCTTAAAGAAAGATAAAAAGAATACTAAGCCCCCACAATCATCTATATGCAGTGTCTTCTGTTAGGGTTTTAAATTCAACAGAGGCTGCAGTCTTTCTCTTTTGAGTCATATCAGAGTGATTAAGGGTCAACAGAATATTTTCTAGATGATTTAGTCTCAATTCTCTGCTCAGCATCAGCACTGGGGATGAAGTTTGTTCTGAGGTCTAGGACAAGATCCCAAATATATGTTGGAGGATTTTAAAGTTTACTCATCTACTCTTGAGGCCACCAGGAGCAGTGCTGGAGAAGATCTAAAACATTCTTGGGGTTTGGACTTGTCTCCAGCATCGAATGCAGTATGCTATGACGTGCCAGCACCATGTCATGAGATGCCTTGGTAGTGGAAGTCTTTTATTTTTTCTCAATGGATTTAGAACCCCTGTGTATTGTAGCAACCAGGAACTGCTAAGTAAAGTAGAAATTATTATTCTAACCACTGAGATTAACCAAATCCAGGTGATGCAGTGGCTAATGTTCTAAAATTCTGTCCTTCACTTCTGCCAGTATTTCTGTACAAGGAGCTTTGTTGGAGTTAGTACTGCAGTGGGAGATTAAAAAATGAAATGCTAAGGTATTAAGTTGTAAATAAAACTACAAACTAAGGTTATGCGTGAAGAAGAGTCGCTAGAACGTTTTTTTGTGCCTTGTATCTGAATTTTAGTCATCACAGACATATATGGGGTGCTAATTGATGTAGGCAAATTCTATTAAAAAATAAATGAACTAAAAATTCTGTTTTCACTCTATAAGACAGTATTTTTCACTCTTGCATTAGGAAGTCTTGAAGAATTAGATGTTCTTGTCTCCCTTTTGTCTATATTCCTGCTATGGAATAGATGGCAGTGACCTACTCATTTCTTCACTACAGCATGTGGCCTCCATGAGCTCCTTCTGGTGCAGGGGAGGAAACACGAAAAAGCTCCTGCAAGGGCAAAGACAATTAGAGCTGCTAAAAGTAGTAGGTTGTGTGTGAAGCATTTTTTTTCTTTTTCTTGCCCTTTTTTAACTGCTAATAGTAGATTCTGTGGGTGTACAACTGCTGACAGCTACATATAAACAGTGGTGCAGAATTCTACTATCCCTGCTGCAAATTTTGGGTCTGTTGTGCTGTAATTTCAGAGCTTCTGTTTTTACATATCCAATTATAGATCTTATTTTGGTGTTCAGATTTCAGCAGGTGTCTATAGTAGGCACAGATCTAGCTGATTTTTGTGTATGGTATCAGAAGCAAGTGTCAAAGACAAAGCTTGGCTGTAAACAGATTGTAATTTAGTCCCTTTATTCCTGTTAAAAAGAAAAAGCATACAAATCCTTATAGATATGGACCCCTGAGAACAGAAAAGTTAAAATGATACACAAACTACCTGTGCTGCACACATACACTAACATTGCAGATATGTAAGAAATGATAATCAAGAATTGTGTTGTAAGTGTGCATAATCTCATGAACTGTTCTCCGCTGAAGTCATAATTAACTGTCTGCATGCATTGAGCTGCTCAGTAGTGTTTCCTAGCAGCACTTACCATCAAGGACTTGGCATTAGGTTAGAATGGTTTACATGGAGCCAGTTAGAAATTGTAGTTTTCATAAAACAGTACAGTACTTTTGTCTGTTCTGATTAAGAACCACACTCATTTTCTAGCTAAGATGCAGTGACAAGTGTCAAAGCAATTTTTTCATTTAATATATTGAAGCATCAGTGCTACTGGTTGCAAACAGGGGAAAATCATGGTCCTAATGCAGCAAAAAGTGGATGGATGTAATAGTCATCTCCATAGCTTGGGATTTTTGGACAGTAAATTTGAAAGCTATGTAATTTGAATAGTTAAATGATCTCTTTTCTGCCTCTGCCCCTACTCCTCTTAGAAGGGAAAATGATCTCTAGTTTTGTGTTGCATCCTATTTTAGCTAAGTAATCAAAGAAAATAAATGGAAAGAAATCATAATGACATTTACAATGCCACATGCTAATTCAGAGGCAGAACAAAGAAATTAAAACATTTTTGTAACTAGTTCAAAGGTACTCTCTCTAGTGATCATGTAAAATTTAGACTTCAGCATGAGTACATTCATGGAATGCCTTCAGATATCAGCCCACATTACAGTCTGCTATTTAGTTTTGAATGAATGTATCGTGACTAGAAGTTTAAGTGGTAACTACAGATAAGATTGAATGCACCACTTTAATGATATCCCTTTTCAAGTTAGCTGCTGGAAATATTTTCATTTAATTTGCTGAAGTCCATTGAGAATATGATTTTATTTTGTTTTACATAAAATTAACAAACTTGTGATGTTCAAAACCCAGTGCCAGAATCTTAATTGAAACAGGCATTATTAGGGTTTTTTTTTTACAGTCTTAAGCATGTTGTTTGGAAAAGCAGCATCCTGTCTGAAATAATTTTATCTTTGATCTTTAAATATTGAGACAAATTCAGTTGGAGTATTTTGCATGTGTTTCAACTGTGTAGAGTATTTGATTTTCTGTGCTACTCTTTTAATATGGTATTCCATAACACCAGTAGTTCCAAAGGGCACCCTTGCTGGGCTCTGTCCCAACACATTCATTCTTAATTTCCATAGTGGGCAGGTAAACTGGTTTTGTTAATTCTCCAAAATTTTAGTAAATCTGACTTGACTATCATATTTGTGGTAGTGGTAGTAAGATCACTTCAGCTCAAGCATTGTAACCTTTATAAAGTGCATGTCTAGCTTCTCATCTGTAGGAGTGCAGAAGTCTTCCGCAGCAGAATTGGCATGGTTTCACCATGCAGAAATGGAATGTGTGGGAGACAGGAACTGAAAGCTAAGATCCAAAGATGTCAAAAAAAGGATGTACGTATCTTCTGTTAATAAGAACTCAAATCTGAAATAGCATCTTCTTGATCCTGTAAAGGAGAGGAGGAAAACGGAGAACTGAGATGGAGAGAGCTGGCACTGCATTTCTTCTAGTCCTTCCTCTACCATCCCCTGGGGTAGATGTAAGGTACACACTTGGGTTTGTTCTGCTCATTCTCAGAGATGGCCACACATGAGCTTGGTTTAGTGTTAATATGCCCTGTCTTTCAAACAGTGTTTTGAGGATGTTGTGAAAGAGCTTACACAGATCTATACAAGTTCATGTGAATAGGTCCAAAAAAGGAACCTGCATCTCTGTATTTTCTCCATGAACAGAGATACCTATGTATGCTGGAGCTGGGAAGGGGAGCTGAGACTGAGACAGATCCTGTGGTTTTCATTTTTACTATAGAAATGCCACTATAACTGAAATAAGTACTAAGGATTTTTCTGTATGGTTTTCAGATCAAACTCTTTGAAGAAAACTGTTAAATCTACATAGGTTCTATATCGCTTCAAGCCCGTATAACAGTGTTATTTGCTAGAGTTCTGTTCCATTTGGTCCTTCATACTGTATTCCATAGTATTTTTGAAATGAGTAATAAGGATCCACTAATTTGCAGTCCTTACTAGGGTAGCTTCTTTGGGCTGCATCTTCCAAATAATCTGAGTAGCAGTTGACATATGAATCTAGTTGGCAAGGATGCCAGTGTAGCTATATCTTGGCTGTGATGCTAAATAATATAGTGAAAGCATTTTCTTGCAGGCCAGCTTTTCATTGTATTTGCCCTAAGGTAACATTCAGATGGCTTTAAAAGAACATGGAAAGTAAATCAATGAAGTTTGAAGACAGCTAATTATTTTGTGTGTAGATAGGATTTGATTATGTATCACTAATATCTTTATTTGCCTTCAGTATTCTGTATTAAATGTAAAGGTTTACTGTTAGAAGAAAACTGAGTAGAACTCCACCAAACCCACCCCAAAAATACCTACTTCATCTCCCTAGATATTTTCCAAATAAAATTCTTCCCAAGATCACAAGCAGATAAAAATTCTACTCAGATCTGTTAGGAGAAAGCAGTTCTAGAAACTGGACACATCTTTCTGAGTTACCGTTCAAACACAGGTTCCAAATACGTGTTTTACAACACAAAAATGTTTTGTGACTGAAGTTGACCCTACATCTCTTTAGAGGATATCCTTTCCTTTTTCTGCCTTGTTATAGATTTCTTGAATTATTCAAAACATTAGGAACTGAATGCTGAATACTGCCTGATGGTAAACTGCAGCGCCTTTGTAACCCTCTATGAAGAGGAGTCTGAATTAGGAATAGTGAAGCCCTGACCTCCAGCATGGAGCAAGACTTGTATTGCTGGCATGCCTGTGCACATCTCTTTCTGAATGAAGTGCTCAGTGTTAGCTCTTGGAGAAAGTGAGTGACCTCAGAAAGAAAAAGCCTTCTAAAAAAGCCAACTTTTTTATTATGTTGGAGTTATTCTTTCACCCATATGGTACATCATAAAAAGAGCATTAAGGTTTAGATGTTCTTAAATTTATGTCTACGAGAGCTTTTCTGAGCCAAGTGTGTTGACTGGTCTTTACTGTTGTGGATCTTAATTTGGTAGGTTGGCTTCCCATCTTGCATTCAAAGAAAGCTCAGTGAGGTATCCCAGTATGTGATTACAGCCTTCAGCGTAGTATTTTTGCAGGTGCCTGAGGTTGTCTACATTACCTATCTGGCTACCCACTGGGAAAAAGAAGTCATTCATCCTGCTAACTTAAGAAAGCCAGCACTGTTTTTTGACTTTCTTCTCTGAAACTTCCAGAACTTCTGTTGTACTGGAGCAGGAACAGTTTAGCAAGCCTCAAAATTTGTGTTCTTCTCTCCCCATCCTTCCTTGGTAAAAAACAGATCTGTCCTTCAAATTCTCACTTGTTCCAAGACTTTTCCTCTAAATGAGTAATGGTAACCCCTGTAAAAGGAAACACCTTGATGAAGTTCCCAATGAGAACTTGAGAACATGGGAACCCTAGGAGAGTAAAAGATCCCCTGAAATAGCCTTTTTGCCAGACTTAGGAAAGTAAGATGATTGTGTGAAGACTGTATGAAAAGCCTGGATGGGGCAGAATGCAAGGGAGAAGCATGAGTTAGTACCAGAAGCAGTGAAAGGAAGGGGAAATTGCAAAGTTCGTATTTCCTGGCTGACTGGAGATGATGGTTGAGGATGCAAAACTTTCTTGATATGACTACAGGATTTATATGGGTTTGGCATAAGCATATGTTGCTGTTGAACTGAGACCAACACATGTATTACATTATGACAGAGAGGCTGCAGTTAAGATATTTTGGGAAAAAATATGATCAGATGTATACATTTCATAGAAGTGCACGTGCTGTATGTTTAGATTCATGTCAAGATGGCTGCAGTGAGGAGCAAAAATTGTATTACTTGGTTTATAGCTGTGAGGTTTCCAGCACCATAATTGTATTGATGAGGAGGGGACATTAAAATTAACTTTAAGCAAGCCACAAATAGAATGTATTTTTAAAAGGCCCTTTGTTTTGTAATGGTCCTGTGATTTTGGAGGGAGAATAGCTTTTAATAAAAGCAGTCTGTCCCCTTCAGCTGTCCTCTGTTAAGGTAGGAAAACCTCCTAATCTACATGCTGTGACTTCAGTACTGATTTGAGCATTTTCCTCATTGCTGCAGCCTGAGATAATCTCATTCAGCACAGAGCATCAAGAGGTAACTGCCTATGCTGGAATTGTGGTAACAGTGAGAAAAGCCTTTCATCGCAGGCAGGAAGTGGCACATGAGTGAATTTCATGGGTTTCCCAATACATTGCGCACTGAATCTCAAGAAGATCATATTGATAGTGTAGACTAAAGAAAAGATTGTCTTTAGAAAAGATAAACTAATTAAAACCAATAGCTTTACACCATGATCCTCTTCCATCTGACAAATCCTTTTGTGAAAAAAGAGGCTTTGATCAATGTCATCCTTATATATAATGTATATAGTTCTATTTCTAGCTGTGCTATTTTCCAGAAATATTTCTTCAAGAACTGTACCATACAATACTGGGTTTGGCTTTAAAATTATGAATATTGCTATTTTAAACCATAGAACTGTGATTCATTTTGATAAGCATTGATATCTTTGCTAAATTATACTCGAGTGCATATTCAGATTGCTCAAGAATATCTTGTTTGCTGTATAGGAAATTGAACTCTGTCTTTCTATCAAGTACATGCAATCAAATACCTAACTGAGTTGACATTTTAGCCTGCTTGTACAGCATGTTCTCTGCTGTAAATCTAGGTTAGACATTCTCCACCAGGGTACTATATCGTTGTGTTAAGATAGTTACATGGGGGCAGAAATTTGTCTTGCAAAATATGCTATTGAGCTGTATTGATGTCTCATTTAGCTGTATTAGGTGTTCATCCTGGAAATCCAGATAGGTTTCTAGTTGCTCATGAGAAGGCTTATTAGTATTATGTTATCTAATGAGGGCATATCGGCACCAAGGGTTTATGCATCTTTTATGCACTCTAAACAAACCAGAAAATTTATCTGTATGAAATAATGAACAGCCTAGCAAAGTAAATCATGGAGCTTGTTAGGCTGTACAATTAAGTTAGTTTTCAGGTTTTGGAAGGCAGAAATGAAAAATGGATTATTAGTTTGATTATTTGTCTCTGTGTTAAACCAGCTGTGTACTTTGAGAATCTGCAGTGTAAGATGAAACAGAAGAAAGACATGATTTTGAAACCTGATGAATCAGGTTACATATATGTGGCCAGAACCTCTAGCTCTACGTGGTTTAGTTTCTGATTCAGGTCTTGTCATTATAAGATGACTCAGGAGTTCCAGATTTCTGCTGAAGATTATCATATAGATATTAAGATAGATATCATGTGATCATATAGTCTTCCTGTGTATTTCTTGAAGGCAGTGTTGGCACATCTTAGAAATGCTCTGTTACACTAGTTGCTCTGGCCTTGGGACTGGGCCTCTAGACTAATGCCCTTATTTGTCTTTATTTCAGATAATGTAAGTATCAATGATGGTTATGTGGTGACTACTTTTTAAGATAGGTCAGACAGTTAGTGATGAGTACAAGCTAGAAAAAGTGGTTTTTGAAAACCAAACCAATAATTCTCTTCTGGATCATAGAAGGTCAAAATGGTTTGTTCTGAGTGTCTAAATAAGTTGTTTGCAGAAAGAGGGTGTTGGCACATTTATATTTCTCTCTGAAATCCATGAAGAATATTTCCCATTCCATCTTCTGCATTTTTCTTCACTTAGTTCCCTTGATCCTTGTTGCAGTGTGTTCCTGATTATCAAAGTTAATGCCCAGCTGTGTATGTGCATCTGTGGGAAGAGGGGAATGTTTCGTTCACTGCCAAGGTATGCTTTTATGAGTGGGAAAGTTTCATTCTGTTCCTAAGGACCAATTGTATGTCACATCAAACAGGACATGCAGATTTTCACGTCTATCTTAACTGTAATGTAAGAATTCTGACTCTGTCATTTTTTTAAGAAATCCTACCAAAAAAGTAGTAAAACTGAGGTGTATGTTATAACATCATTGCAAAATGTTCTCGTGTTCTTTCTCCATGAAGTATGCTGAGGAGATTTTGACAAGAAACAGTGGGAGTCTTGCCTACAGTGGCAGTATTAGTCATGTAATGGTTATAAAAAGTAAATGTTTCGGTGGTATTCCCTTCTGGATTGGACATTACCTGTTTTTTCTAGTTTCAGATTTGTGTTAATGTTTGGGAACTTCTAGTTTCTTGGTCAAACTTTGCATTTCAGGAGTGGGCTTGGACTTTACTCTGGCCATGTTTACAATGAAAAAGATTTTGTTTATTTAATGAAAGCTTAAGAATACTTCTTATAAGTACTCCATTGTCACACCTTTATCATCAAGCATATAGAAAGTATCAGGTAGATAGACTGTTTGAGCAGAGGCAGTGTTAGGATGGGGGGGGTACAGCTTAGTCAGACAGTATATGTAACATGCTGCATACCTTTAGAACTATGAACATATTTGCATTGCTATGCTGTCCAATAAGGAAACTCTGTGTTGATTTCATGGTGCTTTGAATCTCTCTTATATGAAAGCTTGTATATTATAGCTGCCTCAGGCATGATGGCAGTACTGGCAGTAGATTACAAAAATAATTGCACAGTGAAGCTTAATACAAGCATGGTGCTGGTATAAAACAAAGTTGGTCTTGTAAAATGTGGCCTTCACAAGTTACTGCAGTGGAAATAAAAGGACAAGAATGAGCATCCAAGTCAGTCGCTAACAAAGCAAATAAGCTGTGAAAGGAAAAGCAGTGTCTTGAAGAAAAGAAGGGATTAAAGGATACCATTGAGAATTTTAGACAGGCAGAATTGCTATGATATATTCATTAAGTCCAGCAGACAAACCTTCTTCAGCATTAGTTTGATTTCCTTTCACACAATCAAACTGAATTTCACTAGCCACTGACGATGTGGCTTCAGTAGCTGGACAGATGATTCTTAGTCCTGCCAAATGCGTTCTCATCTATGGTATCACCATCTGCTACGTTAAATGGGAGAAGCATAGTTAACATCTTTTGCCAGATGTGGTTTAAATCTCTCACTTATTCTGTGGCAATAAAAGTGCTTTTATAGGCAAGTGAAGGTGTGTCGGACTTTTTTTGTGTAGGTAGTTTGCAAGGTTGCTACTTTTGAAAAGGAGCTGAAAAAGGTGATACCTGGACAAAGGTGATAACGGCACATTGTGTTTACCATATACTCATAAACCTTGCCAGGCAGTGTAATCATAAAATGTTTGCAAAGAGTTCATATTAACACAGAAACTTCTTCAAGTAATTGAATGGAGCTTATTGAATTTGAAAATTTCATTTGCAACTTTTTTTTTTATAGTTTAATGTGCAGACTTAAGCCAATATGTACATTTGAAAGTAAGAAAAAGCATCACTTTCTTAATAACAACTTGTAAAAAATTAAATGAATCCTGCAGTTTTATGTTATTAGATGGAGTAATTTCCAGGTTAAAGAGCTCTTAGATTTGGCTGTGCGTTCATGATCTGAAGAACAAATTCCTTTCTTCCTAGATTGTTTTGAGAGGTTTTGTTAGTTTGTTTGCTTTTGGTTTTTTGTTTGTTTGTTTTCTGTTTGTTTTTTTGGTGTGGTTTGAATTTTTTATTTGCTTGGGTTTTGTTTTGGTTTTGGGGTTTTGGTTTTGTTTGTTTAGTTTGGGTTTTTTTTGGTTTTTTTTTTTTATTTTTATTCTGTCTCTGAGTTTCAGATTGATACAGGGTAGCACTGGTTTTGCTCATTTTCGTCACTGTGACTTGGAGTAGTTGCTGAAAACCCTGAAATGAAGCAGCCTTCACTATATGAAAGGTGCCTGCAAGGAGATTTGGAGAGGGACTCTTCATCTGGGACTGTATCAATAGGACAAGGGGTAATGGGTTTAAACTTAAGCAGGGGAAGTTCAGGTTAGATATAAGGAAGAAGTTCTTTACTGTGAGGCTGGTGAGGCACTGGGACAGGTTGCCCAAAGAAGTGGCCAGGTTGGACAGAATGTCTAGGGTTGGGCATCCTTGCCTGTGGCAGTGGGGGTTGGAACTAGATGATCTTAGAGTCTTTTCCAACCCCAACCATTCTATGATTCTAAGTTCAAAGCTGAGCTAATTTAGGAGTGTGTTATTTTAGCCATATGATCACATCACAGTCTGAGTGTATATCCCACATGCCTCTCCCTTCAGTTCCCCAAGATCTTTCTAATGCTGAGCTGTGTTTTTCTTACTACCTCAGTGTGCTCTGGGCTGGATCATTAGGCTGATAAAATGGAAACAAACACATAACATGCTGCATTCTTAAAATATCAATAACATGTCAGTCTTCTTTAGTGGGTAGGGCTTTCTCTTGTTTAAGACTTGCAGGAGTCTTAAAATAGTAAAGTTTGACAAAAGACAGAGAAAAGCGACTGTGCAACTGAGCTTAGAATGGACATAGGTTTTGTGTTAACTACAATGAGATCCCAACACTGAGTATCAGACCATAAATGAACAATAAATGTGGTCATTAATTAGCACATTGGCTTATTTCCTACTTAATTTGTCACTTCCCTCTTCGTGTACTCAGGGGGAAAATAAAATCTGATACGGTAAATTCTAAACAAATAATGTCCAGGCAAACGGAACTCTCCTATGACCGGTGTTTGTAAATCATCGCTTCCCACACCTTATCCCCCCCCTCTTCCCCTGTATAGTTCCTCCTAGGAACTCTGAAATCATGAGTGTTTTCTAAACATGCTGTTGGTGAAGGATGGTGAAAGTAATTATTCAATAAACCATTTCCAGTTTCATCTCTATTCCATTGATCATGCATAGAAGTTATAAAATTGCTTTGGTGTGTGTTGTCTCAATCCCAATCACCACTGTATCTATTAGTTGGTGGCAGTCTTTTCAGGATAGTTTTCATTCTAACTAGTCTAAATTCGGCTTATTCTATGTATAACTGGACCTCATTTCTAAAGAAACTTATTTGTAGTATATATGCACTACCTAACCAGTATTTCTACCAGGAGATACTTAGTTTCATTTTATGTGTAAATGGCCCTTCAGGATAAAGATGCAATTTCTTGGCAAGGTGCTGGATGTCTAAACTGTTTAATTCCATGCAGAGGAATAGTCTTATATGATCCAGTTCAAGCTCTCTGAATATTTCCTTTGTGTTAATAGTCTAAGAAGACTTGGACCCATAGGGTTTGTTTTTTTTTTTTTCTTTTTTTTGAGACCAGAAGTTATTAATAAAATACTGGTGTTTTTGCATTAGGCAGTGCAGGGTTAATGATGTTTCTTTTGGGGCTACACAGACCATACTTTTGTTAGAACTTCTGTTTTGCTGTCATCATTGGAACTTAGCAGGCAAAGCACTACAGAATGAAAGCTAGAATGCAGCTGATTTAAGAGATAATAGTTTCGGACTGTGCCAGTGTATCATACTAAACTTTTTTGTGATGATTTGTTGTAGAGAGGTTTATAATCTTGAAAGGTACAAAATTTACATTGGTTTGAGTAGAGCTGTGAGAAACTTATGCATTCCGTGGTTCAGAAAAAAAGAGGTTTATGGTCTGGGTGGAAAAAATAATCTCTAGGAAAATTAGTTTTCCTCAGTGTTTGTAGAGCTGATAGCAGGTTGGGCTATGCAGTTGAGTTGTGTGTGCACAAAACTGGTGTTTTTCAGCAGATGAAGCTTCAGTCTTGAGGAGGTTTAGGAGAGCTGTATGTGGGGTAAAAGTATTAGGGTTCAGTTACTTATGCTACTAACAACAGGTACTACTTGCCCTATGAAGAATAAAAATTGTGTCTGAAAAGTGATAACTTTGAGAGTTTAAGAGGTTGGAAAAGGAGGATGACTGTCTCGAACTTTAGGCTTCTCAATTAAGTTCATTCTTAGTAGTGGCCATAAATTAGTTTGTAGATGGAAAATATTTACTTAATTGATTGCTATGGAATGGATTGGTTTTACCAGTTCATTTCTTGGTGAAGAAGTGTCTGCACTAGAAAAAACATATCATCCTTACTGGTGCTAATTCCTGTCCTTGTTTTCAGCTTCAGCAGAATTGTCAAGAATGAATTAGTCACAGACTGATTAATCTGCTAAATTCTGAACACAGTCCACATAGATTAAGATTCTAAAATGTTACTGTGTCACTCTGGATAGTAGTTCAACTACCTTGTTGCTGAGCAAAGGATTTCAGAGCTATTAATGAAGTACCTTATATGAGTCCCTGAACATAACTCTAAGTTCAGTTTAACGTACTTTTGAAGTTAACTTGCAATATACAATGCAGTATACCACTTTCAAACTCCAGATGTTTTCTGTTCACAAAAGGTCTGTTACATGAAAAAATAATGAATTAGAGATACTCAGCCTTTAGCAGTGTATGGCTTTAGCACAGTATGGCAGGACAAGCAAAACTGTCTTCAGTTGAAGCCTCATAGCACTTCCACAAGTGATGTCTGTTTTATAATTTTTTTTAATTTCCAGCAGCAATGGCATTTGAAAGGTTTATGTTCTGACTGGTAAAGGAATTATTATGTCTGATGTCAAAACGCTGGAAAAATGGTGTTATGTAGCGTCTATTGCCTAGGCAGTTGATGAGACGGAGAATAACCAAGAGCTGTAGTAATGGGTTGCAAAGTATTTTGGAGGCTGCCCAATCCTTTACCCGTGTTTTTCACTGCTGTGTACCGAAGGTAAACAAAGCTCTGACGGGTTATAGCCAGCTCATTTCTCCTCATGTGGGAGATTTATTCTGCTGTCTTTGCAAGGTGTTTGTTCATTCTTTTCAATATCCGTAAGACACATGGAAGGGGTTGATGTGATTCAAAAATAAATAGGATTAGCCAAACCATGAAAACTTAAAGGATTTGTGTGGTATTGGAAAAGGGCACTATCAGCAATGGAAAATACTCTTAGTTTAACTTTCTGTAGCCACAAGGGTACTCAGAAAGCTCAGAGTACAAAGCACCCTGACTTACTATGCAATGCTAGTTTTACTTTTAACCCTTTTCACTCTTGATGAGTTAGAGGAGGCATTCCAGTTTGTGACCTGGAGTTATTTCTTTGCCATATTTCTGGCAACAGCAAGGAAGTCCATTTTGCTTTTTATCTGCTTGGTAAAGAGAGGGCCATGTTAAGGTAAAGGACTATCTTGCATTTCAGGAATTACTGAATCTGTAAGGACAATGTTTCAATTAAGATATTGGGTTAAGATTGAGGAGAATTGTTTTAGTGCCTGACAGAATTCTTGTGTGAATTTTGTTTATCACGATTTTTCTTGTCATCAAGTGGAGGAGAGTCTCATTTTGCTAGTGCTGCTGTTCCTAGGGGAGCATACTGAACCATTAGCATTTCTAACAATTCTCACATGCTACAAAAGGGGTCCTTTAAATATCTTTGGAAATACTGACTTCTTGTGTGGTCATGACAGTTATCCTTTTTTGCCAATGATAGAATGTCCACATTTTATCTCTAATAAACACGTAAGAGCTATGCACTGGCATGGTACATACTGAAGGCTATAAGTGTTGGTAAAAGGGATGATGTTTTACAGGCTGTACCTGTCACATTGGTACATTCATGGTACTTAGCAATCTTACTAGAGGTGGAGAGGCTTCACGCTGAATCCTCAGTTGAGTTATTTTGTGGATGTCCTCCTTAACTCCAGCCTTTGGTTCTTTCATGGAGCCAGCCACTTCCAGGAGGGGTTTATCTTCACAGACATTGGAGTCTTTTTATCAGTAAATTCTGGTATTTATAGCATTGAAATATATGTGCAGGCAGAGATGATTATTCCTTTAGCTCCAAGATTAAAAGGCTCAGGCTCAGAAACGAATGACAAACATGGTCATAAACACTAGAGGTTAAGGTGCTATATTGCAGAGGGAGCATAGTGTAATTGTGTACAGGCCCAGATCCCAAGAATTAACCTTGTCTGGTTTGCCCATTGGAGAATGACAAATCAAAGGCCCAGCATCCGCTGAACACTAATATAATTTGTCCTGAAAACTTACTGGTCTGTAGGGAAGACTTCTGAGGACTGTTGCCTTTATTTCAGCTAACCTTGTGTTTATATTGTCATGAAGTACTTGGAACACACACTGCATGTGGTTTATTTTTCCAGATATTCCAGTTCACTATTCTTTGTGCATTAATTTCTGACTGTCTGTATTTGTATTCATATATGCACTACTGTCAAAAAAAGTTCTGCAGCCTTCAGTGAGAGCCATTGTTGTAATTTAGTTTTAAACCAAGTCAGTGGGACTGTAGCCTTATTTTGTGAGCTGTTTATGCTTTGCCTTTTGCTAAAAAGCTTAGCTATACAGTATGAAAAGCTGTTCAGAATCTTTTTTTAATACCTGATTCATCAAAGAAAGGAGTGGGAAGAGCTTTTCATTGCACATACGTGTGAAGAGATTCCTGAGAAGCAAGAAGCATCATGAAATTCAAACCGTGCTGTAGTGTTGAAGAGTTATTTCATTTTCTGAGAAGAGCAAGAAAATGTTTTATCCTCTAAGGCTTGAAAGGCACAAATACGGGAAGAGCAGAGTTAGCTACGTTTCTTAACCAAAGAGGAGTAGGGGATGTTATCCTCTCCTGACTGTCCTGTTGCTGTGTGGTCACAGTAGGTACAGTGATCAGAGTACAGTATTTATGCCTAGTACAGCAAAATTAGCTAGGGTACCGATTTGCCTGAAAGTTCCATATGTTCCAAACTAGAAAAGCTACAAAAGTTTGTTGTTTTTTTTTGATTTAAAAAAAAAAAAAAATCAGTCCTAAACGAGCATAAATGCATAAGCAACAATCTTAAAGGACATTTATAAAAAGGTATCTTCAATAAACTTGTTTTATACGCAGCTCAACACTTCAGTTCCTATTGATATTAGTGAAAAACTTGCTTTTGGGGCAGGGATCTGGCCTATTAACTATTTCTGTAATAAAATCTAGGAGGAAAAAAATTAAATGCCAAATTGTGCAATAATAAAAGTAATTCATGTTCCCTGCTCCTTATTCACTTTTGATAAAACTCTTGCAGAAATATTATGTGCTACTGTGTTTATAATCCTCCTTAAGATATATGTAAAAATTCTGTGCTCACAGTGTGTTAATATGTAGTTGAGGCACAAAGAATTCTAATGATGTTAATCTATTTTTCAATCTGTGAGTGCTGGAAGGCAAGTCAACTGAAAAGAACAAAAGATTATCTGGGTTCAAAATAGGCAAATAAGTGTGTTAGAAATGGAATTAATCCCCTGCCAATTTGTCTAAAAATACCTAAACTTGGTTACCTCTGACTCCAGAATTTAGAGAGATCATTCAACTGCTGATGCAATTTAATTTAAGCTTTTGGATTTTAAATTACAGCTTTTTTTAGTATGTCTAATTGGTAGAATTAGAAAATATAAACAATAATGGGAGAAAAAAAAACAACAACAAACAAACAAAACAGGAACAAAGATACACCTCTTTAATGCAGGGAGACAGAAATTTGTAGAACCACCTCTTTTGAATGCTAACATAAATTTCTGATGAGCCATAATGTAATTCCTGGCAAAGGCTTTTTGCTCCTAGTGCAGTCTCTATGTAAAGGCATCAGCTGAGTGTTTATGTGAAGCTCTGTGTAGTAGAAGATGTGTAACTGTGGTGATTTAAAAGGAACATTGAAATAATTATGCTCTGAGGGCACACTACTCTGCTAACACTACTTGCAGTGCAGAAGATTAGAGGAAGAAGAAGAAAGTATCTTCTGCGTCATAGATTATCCTTACCTTCATGTCATATCCGAAGTTCTGGTTCCAGGAGGGAAACTGCCTGCAATTACTTTGAGTTTATAACTTTGATTTATATTGGTCATTCAAGAACTAGGACTTATGTAAGACCTTCTTTCCTTTTTAACCCTGGTTCTGTGCAAAATGGGATGAACTGTAAACAAAACCTTCAGCTGTGTGATGGCTGGCATGGGGCAGTGGTGCAGGAGTTCCATGCTAGTTGTACCCAGCTCTACCAGCCCTGTTCTGTGGAGCTTCAGTCAATGAATAATGGGTAATCTATAAAGTTGATTGTGTCTTTAGCTTTCCTGCTCACTTCTGCTGTCAGGGCAGTACAGCTGTGATCTCACACTGGAACTTTGGCTTGTAAGAGACAGGTCTCAGGAACTACTCCTGTTGAACTCTCATTGAAGTAGATTTTAGCAGTAATGCATAATTTTATTAATTAAAGGCAAAATTAATATGTAAATATCTCAAAGGTGGACTGTCCACTGGAGTTGTAAGAGATCAGTTTTTATTGAACTAGGAGGTGAAATCTGTTGCTTACAGCAGCCTCAGAATTTGAACTGAAAATTTATGCACATTTTTAAAGATCCATAGGAAAAAAAAAACAACCAAACAAAATAATACAACAAATCAGAAGGTCTGACTTCTGCTCTGGGTATATTAATAGAAAAAAAAAATCAATTCTGTTTTCTAAACATGGAACATTTTTACCTCTTACCCACCTTGAAGAAAAACTGCCTCTGTAATCTACCGGGCTGGTTTTTTCCTAGAGTTTTTGAATTGTGTCAGCGAGCATGACTGTGTGTGATCTGCTTAGTGCAGCATGCTGAGATTCTTCAAATGTCTTTTGTAAAGAGCCCTTATAAACAGCTCTTGAAGAAATTAAGCTTGATGAAGTAAGTGGAAAGGTCTTCCTGTGGATGAATAGTTACTTAAAGACAGGAAATTAAGCTGAGGTAAAAATAGTCAGCTTTCACAATTGGAAGAGGTAACTGCTAGAGTCTTCCTTCAGGCACTTTGATTCTGGGATTTTGCCATTTAACATATTTGTGAATGAACTGGAAAGGAGATGAAATAAAAGTACACTTAACTGTACTTAACTATGAAAAAGTAGAACTAGAGTAGATGAAGGGGTATATGGAATAGCTTTTACACAAGCAGAGACTGAAGAGACTAAGGCTGTTCTGCCTGCCAGAGTCAACCTAAGAGAATATGTTACAGACATGTAAAGTTAGGAAGAGAAAAAGTTATTAGGGAAAGACCACTCACTGTTGCCCATAGCGCACATGTTAGAAAACTGTCAGATTGAACACTTAAAGAGAAGAAAGTTTTATTTTTTCAAATGACTAATTGTTTTTTTTTTTAGATTTCATAAATTGTTAAAGGATGTTTTAAAATTCACAATCTATATACAAGGGTTGAAAAAAGTTGAGGCAATTTTAGGAAGGGCTGCCTGTTGGGTGATATTAAACATAATGATCTAGAGCAAACATATTACTCAGAAAAGTCTTATAACTAACTGCTAATAAAAATAAATATTTTGGGGTAGCTGTTCTTGTATCACACTTAAAGGAACTTAGGTTCCTTTCAAATTGTGTTTTCATGTATTTCTCCCTGCAAGAGTAATTCAGAGTCTCAGCACTGCTGCAGCATACTGAAGTTGTCAAGTTACCTCAGCTTTCCAGTGGTTAGAACGAATACACAATGCAAACAAGAGTTTTAAAAATTGCTTAGCCTATGTAAGAAGTTGTTCCTGTCATTATTGCTGTGTAGTCTTGTTGATACTTTCCATTGCGTAGTACTGAAGTAGTCCCTGCTTGTTACATGGATGCCAGACTCCACAGAAGGAGCGTATATTTAAGGAACTAACAAAATCATAGATGGCAATAATGTCACATACAACACATTGATTTTTACAGTTGGATTTTCCAGACCATGAAATGTGTAACATTTTTCAGAAGGATTAAAATAGCAGTATCTTCTTTTTTTTTTTTCTGCCCCCACTCCCCATATCTTTTAGATACAAGCTTAAGACCTGAATAAAAATCCCAGACTGTGAGGAATATGCCTATGGATATAAACTTTTTAGGTTCAAGTCTTACTTTAATGTGAGAAAAGGCAGAAACTACTGCATTGGACAAAATGGGAATTCAGTGTGGATTAATTAAGAAAAAGTGTTTTCTTTGGCTTAGGGTAACTGCAATGCAACAAGTAAATATGAACAATTACTACTCTTGATCACCAAGAGATCTATGAGGTTTTGATCACCATGAGACTATGAGAATATGCTTCCAATGTGCCAGTCTTGACACAGTGCAGAGCTTTCTTTCCTGCTCTGTGATTTGCAGTGGCCGATGAGGGAGATGATGCCTCAATCTCATCTTGGGGGTATTTTAAAGAGAAACAATTTCATTAGGTTGTGCTGAAATTTAACCTATGTTCTGCTATGGTGCAAGAGTGGTAAGAGAAATGGTTTGCCCACCTCAGCCCTTCTGTTGCAGTCTTGCAGGCATTATGAGCTCTTATTAAGAACAGTTGCAAAAAGCAGGGCTTTACAAAGTTTTAACTGAGTGGTACAAACTTGTGACTGGAATTCTGACATAATGATTATATGTCCCACGATTCCATGGCTTCCGGCTTTTGTGGATAAATACTAAGCCAGAAGTTAGTTTTTTAGATTCAGACTGTATTCTGATGTATGGTAACATGTGAGTGCTGGGGTTCTGTTAATGAGTTTCAACAAGTGAAAATTAGTTATTGTATTTTATTTTCCTTGCTGAGGCAAAAGATGAAGGCAATTTTTATGTTGGAAAATTGCAATTTCATCTTAAAACAACAGCAACAAAAACAACAAAAAAAAACCCCTGCAACCAACCAACCAAAGACAAATGAAGAAAAACCCCACTATCACCTTCCACCCCTCACCCCCCAAAAAAATACCCAAACAAACCCAACCACCAAACAAACCAACATAAAACCCCCAAACCAAACCCTTAGGAGAATGTGCTCCAGCCAGGGTTTTTTTTTATTGTGTGCTTAGCATCGCTAGCCATAAAACACATCTCCCTGTGCATCTTTATAGCAGCATGAAGTTGCCTAGGGTAATCCTGATGTTTTTGCAGTCACACCTGCAGTTTCTGCCCATGAGCTTATCTGCTGTGTTTAAAGAAAAGATGCAACAGTGCCTTTCATGCAATAATTACTGTGTGCCATAATGTAAGCAAGCACTTAATTTGAGTAATAAAAGAATCCCACTAAAAAATGCTTTTGTTCATGTGATGTTTCTGTTGGATATGGAGGGAAGAATCCCTGTTCATTATTCTGAAAGAGCTTCCTTTCTTGCCTGTTTTTTTCTGGTATCTCTGGGGAAATACAAGTATTGTTAGTGTGGTGGAAGCTATATAACATGTATATTTTCTATGTAGTAGTGGAGGTGTTTCTTGCCCGAGCTGGGCTGATGTTAGCATAGATGCCAACATGTCAAGAAGCAGCTTAAACACATGCCCACCAGGCTGTCCTGAAAGGTCTCAGGCTTCCAGAATTCAGGCACATGTGTGAAAGTTCTCTAGTATAATATAGTAAGGCAGGGTAGGGAAATACTATTGAAAGCCTTAATTTTCTTGGTATGAAGGATACAAAAGAGCTGGAAGTACAGGGTGTAGTTTACTAGGTTTTCCTCCCCTCAAATATTCCATGTTTTATGGTTTAACACAGAAACATGAGGTCAATTTTGTGTGTCGTTAGAATTAAGGGTTATAAGGTTGAGGTTTATTTTATGTTGCCGATTGCAAAAATATTTGAAATTAAATCCCGTGTTCTTCTTTTCCTATTGTCTCTCATTTTTCTATGTAAATGAAAGTAAAAGTATTCAGCCTTCAGTCAGTACAGGCTGAATGGGGAAAGGGAACAGATTGCAGTGAGCCTACGTAATACCTTGCTATTATATCACTTGATTTTGAGAGTAGGAATATCTATTCCTAGTTTAACAGTGTTCATTGGTTTGAAAATTATTACAGCATTTTAAGCCATCTCTAATTACTTGAAACTTGAATCTGCCATAGCTTTTTTAAAAATTATTATTAAAATGGCATTGCATTTGTGTTAAAACATCTGTCATTTTGTCATATGTTTACATACTTTTTCCTAATGGTCAGCTTGTCACAGTTAATTAATCTTTAGATGTATGAACAGTCATAAAGCAGTGTGACTTTGAAATTTATATTTCAAAACACCCATAACTTTAAACCCTGAAGAGATAATGCACTCACTAGATATTTGTACTACAAAGCAGACTGTAAACTACCTTCATTAGCTTCAGGCTGGGGGAACATGCAGTTTTCTGTGTGGAACACTTCATGCAGTTACTTTCCAGTTTGCTGAATGCATGTATCTGGTTTCAATTCATTAGTTTTTAATAATAATGTATAATAGCATAAGTCAGTTTCTGGACTTTAAGGTTCTTTCCTGAGTTCCAGGAAAAAAAATAGTCAATGCTGACTAGCATTTTATTTTTGCATGCCTCAGTTTCGCATGCCCTATTTGATATCAAATACCCCTGACTGTCCTCTGAAAACAAAAGGAGTGCATTAGATGGACATCAGGTTGTCCCGTCGACTGCTGACCATCTGTGGCAATTTGGAAATACCACAAGTTTACTCTAGAATCTGTTTGGATTAATTGGAAGGATATAACAACTTAAAAAATTTGGACTTGTACCCAGACCAGACAGAGAAATCTGACATTAGGTTTTTCATTCAGACTTGTATCTTGTTTTTAACTTCTTGATGTTCTACACAATAATCAGTATAATGCTGACAATATATATGGAACTCATCTTGCAAGGCTGCAAATGAGCTCTAAGATATGCTGCACCCCCTTGATCCTTGTTTATTTTAAGGGAATCTGAAGGATATTCAGAATCCTGTAGAAGGTATGTCATTCCCCTATTGGATTGGGCTCTATGCTTTAAAAAAAAAATGAACCCAAAAGAATAAGTCAATTAATAAGAAATGATAGCAGATGCTATAGCAAGTGTCTTAGTTGCCTGATATTTTAGCAAAAGACTTTTTCTACCAAAGGTAATTTGTGATGTCCTATACTCTGTTCATCCTCTTCTAGATAAGGTGATTTCCATTTCACAAGGATTAATGCTTCAGCATATAGGAACTAGATTTTATTAAAACTCTCATTATGGTGTTCTGAAGAATAGGAAATTTCAGGGCGATCAGAAGCTAGCAGTAAATGTACGTCTAATGAATTCTATTCAGTTTCCAAAAAACATAACAACTTACATGTCTTAAATTCTAAGATGATTCTCCTTTTTTCAGTATAATAGTCTCAGTAGACTTTTAAAAATATTAATAGGGATGGAAGAATTACACAAGGGGTGAAGGTATGAATAACTGATGTAAGCTGCTGACAAAATGGTCTGTGGGTACATAGGTAGCATTTTCTTTTGTAAGAGTACTCTAAATTCCCATAGACAATGAATATTTCACTGATCTCCATACGTTTGGGAAGAATGAGTAGCTAGTGCCTCCTAAGCCACCTCTCACTTTATAACCTAGTAGTTATCTGTCTTCTGACTTTGGGATTCTGTATGGGCACCTGACACAGAGTAAGGTGTACAGATACCATTCATTAAATGAGGTAAATGCTTAGGAAAAGCAATGTAATCTGTAGCATCTTCTCCCAGAGGTGAGGGAGTGTATGCTTTCAAAGTAAGGGAGTCACTAGGAGAGTAACCCTGCATGGCGTGGGAGGTGGGCATCTCAGGGGGTGTGGAATCAAAAAGCCTGCATGCTAACAGACCTTTTTCTAGCAGATTTTGCTATTAGATGACTTAGGAGAGTTGTGGCTGAAGGGCTGATCTTTGGGTCTTTCCAAAGAGGCCTCAAGAAATTTAGAGAAAAAGAAGTAAAGACATCATACAGAAAATGTGGTGAAATCTATCAGTGGCCAAATACAGGGGTGTTCCTGAGGCTGTTATTCTGTGTGGAGCTGCTGATTCCCAGCATCCTGCCAGCATTTTAGAGTCTTTTCATGTAATACAGCTATCGCTTTCTCTGAATCAATCATTCAGCATCCAGCCTGACTGCTGTATAGGAGATCCATGACAAAATTACAGAACACATGTAACTAGTTTTATGAATCAGGCTGTAAGCTCTCTTAGAGCTCCATATACACCCTAACAAGCAATAATACTAAATGTCTTGGATATGAAAACAGAGTAAACAAACATTAACAAAATGGAGACCTGTTCTGATAAATACATGGTACATTACATTTGCAAAATAAGACTCTCAGGAGCAGATTCTCCACATCTTAGTTAGATCAGCTCCAGCCTCATTAACTGACATGAATTTACACAAGTTCTGTAAAAATCTGATTCTAAAGTTATGGATTTCTTCCCTCATTAGGGATGATTTGCAAACCATGTTTCTTTTATTTCCTTATGGGAATTTTATTCCCATGTGGGAACATGGTGCAGGATTCTGGTTTAGCCTTGAGAAAAGCAAAGAATCTGCTGCTTGCCCAGACCAGATTTAGTCAAGGAAGTCAAGGAAGGTCATCAGCAACATGCTGAGTGAGAAAAAAGTAGATAGCTGATAAATAACTGGGAGATCCTCCAGCTGTCTTGTGAACACTGATTTTGGACAGTTACATCATAAATGCAGGTCTTCCTATAGGCAGTGAAGGTTCTTTGAAATCAGGATTTACAATAATCAAACTAAATTGTTCTGGCTCTGAAGAGGTGAAGTATTAATAAGATCCATATGATCACTATTAGATGTAGCTATAAGTTATCCTGTAGGCTGTCCAAAATAACAATTATTTTTTTTGCATGTTGTGGTTTGTTAGCTCCCAACTATAGAGTACCTGGCAAGGGTCTTAACACACGAAAGCACAACAGGATCTATAATTAACGTACGTGTGAATGCATTTCTACTCACCTAGCACCGTTCTGGCTTGCATTGTGTACTTGGAAAATGATGGTTTGTGCATCAAGCAATATATGTATCATAGAAACAGATTGGGAGGCACCCCTGCCGGTCCAATGGTCAAACCTTCTACTCAGCACAGGGCTGATGCAAAGGCTAAGACAGCTTGCAGAGGGTCTTGTTCATTAAAGTTTTGAGTATCTACAAGAACAGATGTTCCTCACAGCCCTGGACAATGGGATCTAGGGCTTAACTACTTTCTGTGAGTATGTCTTTGTCATGGTTTAAGCTCAGCCGGTACCTCAGAACCATGCAGCTGCTCACTCACTCCCCGCCTTCTTCCTTGCCAGGCTCCCAGAGGGATGGGGAGGAGAATGGAAAGAATGTAACTCCCACGGGTTGAGATAAGAACTGTCCAGTAGCTAAGGTATAACACAAACCACTGCTGCTACCACCAATAATAATGATACGGGGAGTAACAAGGGAAGAGAATACAACTGCTCACCACCCACCGATACCCAGCCAAACTGGAGCATTGATCTGGGCCTTCTGGGGAACTCTCCCCAGTATATATACTGGGCATGAAGTGCTGTGGTATGGAATACCTCTTTGACTAGTTTGGGTCAGGTGTCCTGTCTCTGCTTCCTCCTGGTGGCTTCCCCTCCTCCTCGGCAGAGCATGAGACTCAGGAAGTCATTGGTGAAAGTTAACATTATTAAGCAGCAACTGAAAACATTGGTGTTATCAGTGCTGTTCCCAGGCTGAAAGTCAAACCCACAGCACTGCACCAGCTACTAAGGAGAAAAATGACTGCTACTGCTGAACCCAGGACAGCCTTCTTGAGCTGGGGGTAGTAATGGTCTTCAGTTTAAACCTAAATATTTTAGGACATTTTTCAGCTTTTATCTGTACTGACATTAGCTGATTTTTGAATTCATTTAATGTGAGTTTCAGTAAGGAATGTGTAAGACTTACATATTTTTTTTTAGTTGGAATGTAGAGATTGAGGTGGAAAAAAGCAATTATTTCAAACTAAAATCGGAGGTGACTTCAGAACAGATATCCTTGTTCTGGGTCCTCTTGAACTTAAAGCTGGAGAGCATGACTTTGAAATTTACTTTGCTCAAGCCTATGCCTGCAAGAAATAAGCAGAGGGAGGAGTAAATCTACTATGGTATATGATATTTCAGCTTGTGTCAATATTGCAGCTCATGGGTGGCTAAACAGTTTTGTGCTGCAACAATGTTGGGCAGTATATCGTGTACTGCAATATATTGTGGGATCTTAAAAACAAGTGATACACAACTAAAAAAAACTCAACTGCCTTCCTTATGTTTTTGTCTTTGCATGGGATTTAGGGGGAACAGACCTATGATTAAATCAGCTGCTAGTCTGAACAGCTGGAAAGGATAAGTCCATGCAAAAATAATGACTTCTCTTGCTAAAATAACATTTCCCTGTTATAATACATTTTGCGTGCTATGTATATAACTCATTAAGTTGACTATTCCGCTCCAAGAAAAGTGAAGAAGGACTTGTGTTGCGCCATTCATTTTTATTATCTCAGAGATGTTGTGGTTGCCAGCTTTGTCCTGCAGTGTAATTTGGAGGTTCTTCTTGATTTCATTAACTGATCACAGTCTCCTGGGCTCATTCTGTGGGCTCATCTCACTTTTGATTCTGGAAATTCCTTTGAGATACTGAAATGATAAAGTACTCTGACCTGCTCTTTTCAGAACGTTATATACTACCATCTGCCACCATGCTTTCTTAAAGTAGCTAACAGTTGCATTTTTTGCAAGTAAGTCTTTCTTGTATCGGCTGCAGTTTATCCCAAATCTAGATTCTGACAGTTTTCTGTGCTTCATATTGAAGGACAACTTGTCTTTAGCAGGGTTGTGTACAAATAATTACAACACAGAAGCCTTTCACCCCTTTCTTCCTTCCTTTAAAGATACCGAGAAATATGCTCCCTGAAAGTGGTCTCCTGAGATCTATGTGAATCTGAGGAAATTGCATGAAAGATTACGATGCTTTGGAGGAAGTATTACATTAGTTGTGCCTCTTTTTCTGCCCTTCTGTCTAGGGCAGCACATCCTAATGAAGCTAATTTGATGGAATAACTCAACTCTGTCCTAGAAAAAACTCCATCTTGGGAAATTAATACAGAACAGTTGATAGTCCAATGGAAGCTGTTACATCCTCAGATGAGTTTTCCTTAGTTCTGGTAATCTTCGGAAAGAGCTAGAAACAGCAAAGATAAGATTTTTCTCAGTTGTTTTGTAAGCACTTAGAATTTTGAGTAATAAAAGAATCCCACTAAAAAATGCTTTTGTTCATGTGATGTTTCTGTTGGATATGGAGGGAAGAATCCCTGTTCATTATTCTGAAAGAGCTTCCTTTCTTGCCTGTTTTTTTCTGGTATCTCTGGGGAAATACGAGTATTGTTAGTGTAGTTGAAGCCATATAACATGCATACATTCTATGTAGTAGTGGAGGTGTTTCTTGAGTACAATATCTGACTGAAAACTAAGCAGCTGTCACAACCTCTTTAGTTCTCTCTGTGCCAAACTTCTCTCCATGTAGGAGAGGCTATGAGCAATGTCCATTCTGAGAAACAAACTTTAGTTAAGATTTTAAGTGTTAATCTCCCAGTTTATTCAAGAGTGTTGTAGTTCTAAACCCTCAACCAGCAAACCAGCTGTGGGTGCTGCTGGTTTCTGGGCAGACTTGGATGGTTGTTTGGCAGTTGTGGCAGTGACATTAGCCCCTGGCTAACAGTGCTAGGTCCAGAACTCAAGCCTTGAGTGTTGGTATGTGTGAAAGCTGTTGAGTAGGAGGATGTAGAGCTAGGCACTGTGGCCAGATTACTTCAGTGGCATATTCATCACTGAAGCAGGCTCAAGCTCCAGTAAGGAGTACACATGTAGCTCACTGGCACTGAATGTAAAACAAGTTTCTTATGTAATGTGGCAGACTTCCTTATCACTTTGTTCCTGGTGTGACATCATGTGAGCTATGTGTGTATATTTGAAGAGCAGTGTCACGTGTAAGACTGGAGGGACAGTGGGGCAGAAGGGTAACGGGAAGTGCATGTTAAGGAATCTAGGCTGATTGAAGGTACATACTGGAGGGTGCTGAGTTTCTTTTTGCCTCTGCAGTATTCCAACAAGGCAAATTTTGTGATGCCCTGAGCAAGATTCAAGGGCAGCACAGTATGAGCAAGCAACAGTCTTGGCCTTTGAAAGATACCTAGGCAGTGTAATAAGGCAGTGTAGACACGATTTGTTAAAATCCTCAAAGGTTCCTCTGCATCAGGAAGAGGGAAGGAAGAGTACCTAACAGGAGTGAAATCTGAATCTGGAAGCTTTTAAGAAGTCAACTGAAGCCTCATAAAATTGTCTTAGTGTAACTTACCTGCCAATAAAACTTCTGAAGTACGTCTTTCCCAGTCTTGTAGTTACTCTAGTCCTGATCTCTGCAGCTTCCTTTATTTAAGATTTATTCAAGAAAACTTAGGCTTTTGTGGAGAGGTCATTTTGGAGTTAAGATGGAAAATTCTTGCTCAAACAAACCTTCATAGAAGGACTTTTTCCTCCCAAGTTTCCTGTTAAAAAAAAAATTCTGAATCATCTACAGTTCTGGTAGAAAATAGTCTCCAGAATTGCCATGTTACTGCTTTTATAAGAGCCAAACTTATTATAACAAGTGGAGATTGACTACAGAAAATACTCTTAGTTTTCCAGTTTGGTGCTTCTGGATAGCTTATGTGACTACTTCTGGTAATTATTTTTTATTGGTACATCCATGTTTTAATGTCAGGGTCTTTCTGACTGATAGCATTACAAGAAGGAAATTATTTTGAGGACAAACTGAGGTGGACAGTACCCACTGTGATGGAACGATTCCAACTGCAGAAATAAAAAGTCACACAAATTAGCTGAAGGACTCTGGGAACTGTCGCAGTACTTTCAAGGCATAGTTTGACCGGCTATCAAATTTAATTGTGTTTCTTTCTAACGACAGAAGTATTAGAAGTTCCCTGTGATAAGCCCTAAGGGAAGTTTCCCTTGGGGTGTATTTCTGCCCCCTGTAACACTTTCACAATGCAAGTTGTAGACGCGTGATTGCAGTCTTCACTTATGACAAGATTCCAATGTTTTAGCTTTAATGAAGCTACATGACAGCTATTTGACAATATTAGGGCTCATTTAAAAAATGTATTGATGATTAAGTGGCAAATACCACTGTGTCATTGGGAAATCTGTCAGCAATGGCTCCTGTTTCCATTGCCTTTAGCACATTCATCAAACGGATAACAAACAGATACTTTTTTGAATTTTAATGGAAAAATTGTAGTGCAGTCATGTGGCATTAAAATTCAAAGGTCTGTAAATAATGAATTATTTCAGTGATGGTTACTGTTTCCCTATCTTTAGGAAAAATAGCATCTATATGTTGTACTTTGTTGCTAACAGCATACTTTAATATTTATGAACTGCCAGTTTTCTATAAACAAAGAAATTTGGTAGTTGTCACTGTAATGGCTTGTTATTTATATGCTTCTAAATTTTACAGAAGCAGAATACTATTAGTATATCAAATTTGAACTAACCAGAAACATCCTCTTTCACTGTTACATTGAACACAGTAACTTGAAAGCTACGGAAGTGCTGTCATATGGCCTGTCACAGGAAATGGTCCACAAGCCTTGGCTCAAGACAGTCCATTGGGACTATGCGTGTATATGCAGGACTTCAGCCTGCAGGCAGGAAACAAATTAAAGAGCCAAGGCTTTCTGTTACAGCATGATTTCTTATCTCAGAATGAATCGAGTCATTGTGGCAATAACTAGATTACTGAATTAGGAGATGGATCTCACTGCAGTCATGTAGCCCCATTTTCTAAGAGGAGTTAGTGTTATTTGAATTTTGTATATACTGCTGGTGTTTTGAGAGGCCTCTGAGTGTGCTATAAAAAGACTTTGATTCACTTCCTCTCAAGCTGAGTGTGTTTGGACACTGTAACACTAATACATACAAGTATTTGTGATTTTCTAAGTCACTTCAAAACCTTTTAAGACTGTGAGTGTCCCAGGCATGAGCGCTTGTTCTGAAACTTCAGTTCACCTCTGAGATTTAAATTTATTTGATTCAACAAAATGGAATCTCAGGGGTGTAAAGTGAACCTTCAGTGTTTAGAGAGAGAGTGTTTTAGCTGTCACAAGGTGGTTTTGTTTTGTTTGGTTAAATTACCACAAGACTTGTGCAAGTTTGTCATTGTTTGATAATGGTATGAATATGTATGTTGCTATGTGCCCTTTTTGGAACTTGCCTGGGTGATAATAAATATATATGCTCTCTATGTGAACTATTCCATCACTTTACTCAAGAAGTTTTCAATTCAGTGTTCTAATAATTTTTGCCTCTGGACAAACATCTGAATTGTTGACTCTCTTCTTTTTGTAGACAAAAAAAGATGTAGTGTTGCTTCCAATGTACAAAATGTTGACATGTACTGTCTATTTTGTTGCTGAATAGCTTGCTTCTCTTCCTCTTAATCTTTCTGAATGTAGCTCCTTTGCTGCCACTTGAAAGGATTTTACAAAATATGGATTGTTTGAATGAGAGCTCCTGAATTATGTTCTGCTGGGCATAATTTTTAGATGTCTGACATGTGAAAAGAATCCAGACTTTATAAGGAGGTGTTTAAGTCACTGAAAAAAGGTTGCAGGAAGCAGAGAGGAAGAAGGTATTTCTGAAAGACAATGCAAAGAAACTCACATGTGTGGATGTTAGGAGCCACCTAGAGTAAATAGAAACCACTGTGGTGGCTTCTGTCTTTATCTTGACTCTGTCTTAATATCCATTTCCTTCCAAAGTCCAGCTGCCTGCCAGCCGCCCGAAGAAGAGTGTTTTGCTGTCTACAGACCAGAATAATCCATTATGAGCAGGTTCCTGCCAGTCAGTTTTGGTCCAAAGAGTTGAGAAAAAGTGTCATTTTTAAGTTTTTAGACAGAAATCGAAAATCTACACCGAGGCACCTGATTGTATTTTTGCATACCTAAAATGCTGTGCAATTCTGACACTTAGCACCACATTTTGAAACCAAAAACTGAAAAAGACATTTCTGACCATTATGCTATTGGTTTAACTATAGACAGATAAATAAGGGCTCGTAAGGTCTGAAATGTAGATCTTAGAAACAGAAAACCATTCAAAGCTGACAAGACAATAGGTTTGATTTTCATTTTTTTGCCATATTTACCTGTTTGATAAAAATGTATTTACCTTAAAAACCTGTGAAGAACAGTCCACATTGTGCAAACAGTTGCATTCTCTTTGAGAATGAAGAAAATGTCCATTTGCTTCTATTTCCTCCATAGTTTCATGACCTCTATATATTCTCTAAATGAGCTTTCATACTAGTTTGCAATGCATTAGAATATGAATAATTTGAATTATGATGAAGAGAGTCCATGCCAGTGTACTTGGGTATTCTATAATTCATGCCAAAATTTGATTTCCAGGGCTTTGGCCACCAAACTGATGTCTGGCCCAACTGTTGGGTTTTGCAGAGCAGTTTTTTAAGCATAGATTGCCATATGTTTTCAGTGATTTCTCTTTCAAATACTGCTTTAAGACTAGAGTTAAGACAAAAAACCAAGAATGGAAGAGATGGAAAAAAAAACAATACCCCAAACCAACTCAAAAATGAGGAAGAAGAAATGCAAACAAATGTGGGATCTCTCCATAAGAAATATATTCAGGTCATCACTAGCTGAACTAGTGAAGAATGCATCTGTGGAAAGCACAAAGTTGCTGTGTGGTTTGTATGTGCCACTTGATTTTGGTGCAGGTCTACTCTTTGTATGTGAGCTCCTACTCAGACATGGGTACCTCATCCATAGTTGTCAGTACATTCAATCTGAAACTGTCATTCAGTGGCTTTTAGGAAATTTTGAATGAGCTTCAATAAGTCAAAGGCAGAGACAATAGTTGTTCAGATGCCAGAGGTTCTTGCGATATATAATCATTCCTATGATACGCTTCTAGAAAGGAAGCCTTGGTGAATGACAAGCATTCAGTATGCTTTGAGATGCAATTCCTACTAGAGATGCCAAAACAGAGGAAACAGCTGAAGTGAGAGGCAGTAGTAGGTGTTTTGGTAATATTAGTAGTAAACACTACTATCAGCTTTGATGGAATTACTCAATGGAATTAAATTTTTCTCCTCCCCTAGCATGGAATAGCCAGGTTTGTGCACAGCTTTGGTGTGCTGAGCACCAGTGGTGGTTATGACTTTGCAGATTAGTTAACTGAGTGGTTCTGAATCCTTTTGTTAAGCAGCAGTGACTATAATCCTTTTGAATAAAGGTGACTTTCCTTTATTGGAATGAAGAATTGTCCAAATGTAGTTATATGGAGGTGTCCTGTATTTTTTGTTTGGCTCTGTATAAAGAAATTAGATGTGGCCGAAACTGCACCCTGTATTTTTAAGTAGAGTTGAAGTATTTCACAGAAATTACTAGATACTGATGGATTAGCGCACACACTTGAAAATGTGGATCACAGCACTAGAATCTTAGATGTGAGGTGTACTCCTTAGGGTCTTGTCAGCATTGGAAGTTCTATGCTGCCACACTCCTCTGTGGGCCACAGCTACGTCTCTTGTGAGGCAGTGAGTCCTAGAATTCCCACAAGTATCTGCTAAAAGATGAGCAACAGGCAAGGACGCTGTGTTAGTTTGTGGGAGATATAGTCCCATGGGAAAAAATGAAGTTTTTTCTCTATCCTAAAAAGGATGAATGCAATTGTAAAAATACTTTTTTTTTATAAGTTTTTTTCTTAAATGTTTTATTAATACTTCAGATATAAATTTCTTGTTTTCTGTGTTATCTTAAAACAAAGCCTGAAACAAGCCTTTGTTCCCTGTGTGTTGCTGTTGCTGGGTTTTTGTTTGTTGGGTTTTTTCTTTAGGAAAAAAGTATTTGTCAATTACAACCTATTTCACTTCTCACTGATCACATTTTCTGACAGCAAAATGTTCAGCTGGATAACTTCTAATCAGTCTGGCACTGTCATCTCTTAAAGCATCCCAGACTATAATGGAGAGTCCCAAAACTGTAGTCTCTCGAGATATCTCCACCATGTTTCTTTTCTAATGTAATCCAAATATTCAGTAAAAATCCAAGTTGATGGGTTTTGTTTGGTTTGGTTTCTTCTTTTTACGATTAGCTTTACTTACCCATATCCATAGAGCTGGATTCATACATCGGCTCTAAGCCTCTTTAAACTATGAATCTGAGTTTTGATCAAGCTGCAAACATGAGGAGGCAGAAGTGTAAATTTTTTCATTCAGTTGTTTGTGGCTTTTTTTTTAATAACAGGAGTACCACATTTCAGAATATTAGTCTCATCATTAGTGTCAGCTAGTAATGTAATACTGAACAGCCATTACAGACATTTTAATTCAAAAATTAAGATCAGAGAAAGGAAAAAGCAGAAGTTACCATAGGCAGGAAGAAGAGCTACTAAACTTCATGGATCTTAAAGGGAATGAATTCAAACTTTCAAAGAATTCTGTTTTGTAATAGCAGTAAGGGCTTCTGTATCAATTCTTTTTAAAGCTGGATGGGAACAGACTGCACCATCAGCTTAGCCAGAGGCCCTTAACTATCCTTGATCTTTATTTGCCAGAGGCTCTTAATCATCCTTGATCTTTTTTTGACAGATAAATGGCTCATACCTTGGTTCTTAACACTTTGTTTCAGTCTTTGAGAGAAGGGGGAAAGTACAGCCTGCTCTCTACTTTGCCTAATACACATATAAGATGCTTTGATCTGGTGAAAATATATAGTGTCAAACAAATCTCTGGAAGGACCTTCATAAAGAGAGCTGACCTGACTATGCATTGTCCTAAATTTCACCAATAGAAAATACCTCTGTACCAGCACTGAGCAGTGCTGTCAGCTGGGCTGAGCCCAGCCTCCCTACAAGAGGCAGCACTCTGAACTTGTGCAAAATGGCTCTTCTCTATTTATTCCTGCATCTGCGGGATGCCTTTGAATTTTGGCTAGATATAATCAGCTGACTTTTTATGTGATTTATGTCAAGCAAGTAGTTAGATGCTGGTTGTCTTACCTCTACTTAGGTGCTGGGGCTGAAGATGGGCTCTTGTTCTTTTCCAGACAGGGTCTTTTTAGCCTCAGACTTGGAAACGTGTAGCTGCATGCATCCTGACACTCATTTCTTTGTACGTGTGACCTGTTCTTTTGTGTGTGTTTGTTGTGTAAAGGAAAAATAAGTATTATAGCTCCCTTTTCATGCCTAGGCCTTTTAAAATATGGAAATTCCTTTCAGCTCAGTGTGAGGGATCTGGCAGTGCCTTGCTGAGAAGACTGTAGCTGCCTGCGAGGCTCCCACCATGAACAGTAACTTCTGTGAGTTTAGTGTTACTGTAATTCTTGCAGATTCCTTGTTAGTTTTCTTTATACCTGTAAGAGAGCTAAAATACTAGTCACAGAAACAATGCTGTCTAGCTTGTGGTTTGTTTTCTGCCAGTTTCTTTTTCTTCATTTTTTTATATTTTTTTTCTTTATTATGTGTCTTGATCTTTTTTTGCAAAGGCCCAGCTCTAGCTAAAAGCTGCTGCCGCTCCTGCTACGAAAATATAATTTTTCCACTTTAAAACACAGGAAAATAATGGGATGGGGTATGTGGGGGCATGAGGGGTGGAATAGAGAGTATAGGCCTGAAGGGGATGGGGGAAATGGCTTACAGCTTCATAACTGCAGGCTTGACAAATGCCAAAGCTTAACATCTCATGTTTGGTGTCTGAGTCATGGCTGGCATTCTTCAGTAGAACATCTATGAGCTCTAGTAGAAGGCTGCAGCATTTGCTTTGATGTAGATACAATTTTCTTCCTTTAGATTAGTACCTAGAAATAAATTCTAAAGACCAGTTAAAAATTGTATTGAGTGGAAAATAGAGTTTTAATAACCACTTTTGCCTGCAAGTTATGACATTGTGCCATTCTAATGCACACATTGTTGCCTTAGAAGAGATGCCTTACTTATTGAAACCTTTTCACTGTGTATGAAATAGCATCTGATTCTATAGTTTGTTGTAATTCAGTTGAATAAGCTTTGTTTTAATTGTGATATAGCAGTACAGAAGAGGTATTATATTTTAGGGATCTGTGTATTTTTAATGTTACTTTAAAAAGTCATAATGTGAGGTTTTGCTGATCTAGTGCTAGAGCATGAAACCTCCTGGGTTTGTTTGTGTATTTTGCGGGGTGGTGAGAGAGGCTACTCTTAATGTGTTGGAGTTAGCCATGGATCAAGAGTACTAATATAAAGATTCAGACTATCTCAAATCCTCCCTCAGGACTTGATTGGAACATTTCACTTGCCTCCCTCTACACCCTTGAATAGCTGTCCTTTTCATTGTAAGTCCCTGCTCAGAAAAGGAGATGCCAACAGAGCAATGTTACCATTATTTCTGTCTGGGAGAGACAGACGTGTTTTGTTTGGTTTTTTTTTTTTTCTCTGAGAAAAAAAAGACATGAAACCTCTTGATCTGAAGACCAGGGATTTCTTTTTTAAATAAGTGTTCTTGTAGATGGTATCTAGCAACTGAAAGGGAAAAAAAAGCCAAGGATTCACATAGTGTGGTCAACATAGGTGTAGCAGCTGTGTATGTAGGTGGAAGTAATTGCAGGTCTGCTGTGATTTATGGCAAGAGCTTCATAAAGCCAGGATGCATCTGATAACATTTCCTCACATGTTTAGGAAGAGATTTCAAGAATTTTTGTGTGAACTGAAGTAAACTTTATTAGATTTTTTTTCCTACTGTTTTGCCTACATTGATCAGATGAGGAAACACTCTCCAGAGAAGTGTGATGGGAAATTCTTATGTGTGCTCTCAGTATTTCATGATACAAATCCCAAGGGCAAGGCCTTCTGTTCCTTTGTGGTAAGTTAGAACTGAATTCCTCTGTGGCTTTTGGAATAAGTTTATATAAACTGAAACCTGCCATTTATGGCCTCTCCATCTGATATTCTCCACATACGGTGGAAAATATAAAAGCATTTAAGTGCTCTTTGAGGTTTTATGCTGCTGTGCCAATTTATTTTTTGTGGGTGTTTGGTTTTGTATGCTATATGGTTAAGCTATATGAAATACAGGTCTAGGTTATGTATTAAAATCTCTTTGTCTTTGCTGATTGGGTGTTTAGCCTCTGGTTTAATTATGTAACCAAAGATGTATTTTTTTGAAATTCTAAATGTAGTGATATTAAAAAGTATTCCAAAATGAGAGTCGTACACTTGAGGTGAAGCTTCCATCTCCAGGAAGAAATCTCAGTTTCCAAGAACTAATTTTGTCCTGTGGTCTGTTTACTTTTTTCCCGTAAAACTGTGTCAAACCTTTGAAAATCAGATCTTAAAGATCCATAGATGTGACATAAGTATGAATGCTTCTGATTAATAGAGGAAACAGATTTCAGTTTAGGTATACATCTTGAATGTTGCTTTACTTGGGCTTTGGTGCTTGGTAGGGCTGTCCTAATACAAAGCCATTGATAATAAGGGTACTAATGCGAGCCTTTATGGTAGGGAAGGAGAGCTTCTGATTGTCCTAGGTATGATTATTTCAACCTTACAGTAGTGTAAATTAATCCTAAATTGTCAATGAAGAATTGATGCAAACTGGTTTCTTGCTGATTCACACCCAGAAAACGCTTTTAGAAAGAGGAGGTAACTGCAGACTAAGTAGTACAGTATTTTGTCCAAGCATCACTAGTCTAAACCTCTTTAATCTGCAGAAGTTTCAAAGCTCTTGAGAATAATTCTGGGGTTTAAGTAAGTAGGAGTTTTGTTGGAGGATTGTGTTTTCTGAGTGCTTGTAGTTTGTCTTTTTTTTTTTTTTTTTTGGAGGAGGGGAGAAAGGGGAGGGGAACAAGTTTGGGTTTGTTTTGAAGGTTTTCAGGTGTCCTTCAGTTAGGGCTGTTCGTGATTCTTGGCTTCTCATACTCTGAAAGTAGGCATAAACTGGCACTGCTTTTGAAGGCGTCCTATACAGCCCCTTCTCTGTACATAAGCAAATATCTGTGGGGCTCTGCAAAAGACAAGATCTTGGAGTTGATCTGGATTTAAAAGCTAAGATGATAAGTTTCTCAAGATGTTTACATTACTTCAGGGCAGCTTGCAGGTCCTGCTCGTGATCCAGAATGAATGTGCCAGAAGAGAGACAGCTGCATCCAGGGATGGAATGCAAAAGGCCTTTTGCTGGTAGTGTTGACTTAGGCTCACATAGGCTTTAAGTTGTCTAAAATGTGCACCGAGTTGGAAATTACCTTCCTGGAAGAAAACAGAATTATAGTCATCTAAAATCAGAAGGGTCTAGAATCAGTGAAGATCAAATCATTCAGACTAAAGATTTTCTTCATCCAAGGAAGCTGAAAAGGTCATGCAAGAGAACAAGCTGAGATTTAAAAGCTTGCATTTTGTGAATCTAAGATGTTCAGAATGTTACAGTCATGTTTTGATCAGTGCCCAGGTTTTTCCAAGTGCTTATCCTAGTAGAAAAGGTATCCTTTTGAAATGGATTTCATGTCAATATTTTGAGAACAGTGCAGTTGTCTGTGACAGGCCTGCTGCTAAGCATATGATTGGAAATCCATTTCCTTTCCCTCAACATAAGTAGCTCTCTTTTTATGGAATGTAGCAATCAACGTTCTTAGAAAGCTTATAAAAAAAAAAAAAACCTTTCCAAAACTTCCTGTGTAACAAAGCTTATACATTTTCTGCAGAAGGCTTCGTGCATTGAGAATGACAAAAGGAGTAGTTATTTTTCTATTTTTGTTAAACTCTAAGTTTGCTAAAAATATGAACTTAACTTATTGCAGCATGGTGAATTTGACCCAGATTTGTCAAATTTTGCAAATATTTC